>VZTZ01032111.1:270143-286843 GCA_013400955.1 Drymodes brunneopygia
AAAAAAAGATTAAAAATTCAATGTCAATTCTAACACTTTTACAAACTTTTTAGAAAATCTTATCACCTATTTGCAAGTACAAGCATGTCATCATGCTTACTGAGGATTGCCAGAGGTCATAAGGAACAAGCATTCCATATAATGCATATAACTACCAAGGAATTGCTCCCAGACTCCTGTCATTGGATTTTGCCCACTTGTACACATATAAATCAACTGGCACTGTGGCTTAAAATGGACATACTGCCCTTGACACTAGCAAGCATTTGCCTGCTTGGCAGCTATATCAGCACTAACTCTTAAAACAAAGCATTTGTTTGCTGCATATTGCACTATTTTTCTCCATAGTGTTTTTTGGAGCCGTTTCTTACATAATGGTTTTACTTCTAGTTCTTTAATTCTTCAAACTTGATTTACTTACGGGCCCTTTACCCACAAATGTACTACGCAAGATGAAAATATCAAGGGATTCCTTTCATCCAGAAAGCATATATGCACATATTCTCAATTTTATATGAATGGCAATCAACACCAATGGAGACTGCTAACAAAGTCAATGGATTTGCACACCATAACTTGGTCTTTTCCCCATTTTCTTCAAGTATTACTAGTTCACATCTCACTGAGTAAGAACTTTCTTTTTCATACTGTGAATCTTTTAGCCCAAAGAAAACACAAAAGTACATCTGAACAGTATTTTATAGCATTAATGCCCTCAACCTCCCTGCCCCAGGTAATGGCCAGTTCAAGTTTGCTCAGGGATTAACCATCACTCCTTCAAGGCTGCTGATTTACAAAGCAAAGAGATACTTGAGAAGCCCTAACACTATTTGCCTACTAAGCATTAGCTCTTCTGACATCAATAGTCATGGAAAGTAAATCCCAGCCCATACTTGAGAAAAGCTGTGTAAAGTTGCAATTCTCTGTATGAAAAATAACAGGAAAGCCTACCAGGAGATGGGCTTGCTTTCCTGGGCAAAAGAAGAGGCAGAAAGCAGCAGCAGAAAGCAGCAGGCAGTGCTTTTAAGACTGACAAGTAGCTGCTGCTGCACTCTGCTAACAACTGCCCCAGAGCAGCAGGAGGAAACCCTGAGGGATGGGTGGTTTCTGGAAGTGGTTCTTGCCATAGAACCTGTCACTGAGGTCTGGGAGTCATAGGAGGAACAGCACAGAAATTATCACCTTTTATTGAGGGGACCGTATCCTTTGCTCAGGGTGTTCAAGAAAACAACTTAAAAAAAAAAGTTTAAAAAAGATAGATGGTTGGTATGGAGTGTTTATGAAAACAGAAAAAAACCAAAAAGAACTGCAAGCCATGCTATGAACTCTACACTAGAGTTTGCATTTTTTAAATTCCTCGCAATGGATCTGGAATAAATCAGCAATGGGTCAAACCGGTTCAAAAAGTGTTTGAATAACTGCCCATGGAGTGGCCAGAGGTTCTCCGTCAGCAAAGTATTTTGACTGCTGCTGTTCAATTACCATTTGAGAAAGCAGGACTGCTGGGAAAGACAACACAAGGTAAACCAACACTGGCTACAAAAGCAATCAGTGCACCAATATCCACACTGCACAGCCCAGCCCTCAGAGACATTCCCAAGAGCAGCTTCACCTCATGCTGCTCCGAGCCAGCAGTGCTCCATACAGCCAAAGGTAAGGGGCTGTCAACAAATCAGGAGAGCCCGAAATATCTCATTTTATCTCTATAATAGAAAGAGTAATTGACAAATCATTATTTTACATTTATAAAATATATGATGAGGAACATACCACATGCATTCTAGACTTTCTGTCTGCACTGGAAATCAACTGGGAAATTAGAAGGTATGGCGCAGAAACATCACTACGAATATACCATATTACTGCTTTTGCAGCTGCAGACCCAGAATTTGTTTCACAATAATTCAGTTATCCATGTTTAAACAACCAGCCAGCAGAAGAAAGGCTGATATATTTCATATGCATTCTCTTTGAGCAGGGGGGCCTTCACGTCTGGTCGAAAAATGTCAGGCTCATATGACACCACCAGAGTCAGGAGAGATGCCTAACCATAACTAAAAGCAGAATTTGGCCAACACAATTGGAAAATACCAGCAGAGTATATACAAATGCACACACGCAATCTCATATAAGAGCAGAGCACGAGACAGATTGGATTTTTTAATCACACCTTTAAAGAAAACAACATTTCATGTACAAACCTCTCACTGCGCTCCTACGTGGATCCTTTATCCCACTGCAACATAAACAGACATACCAGAGTCTGGAGTAGGGAAGAAAGATTTTTTTTTTTTCCCACTGAGGATTTTAAACACAATTTGAAAAGCAAAAGAACAGATCTGGCCTGCCTTCCAAACTGACTTCAATAATAGATAAACAGTTTTAAGACTACCACAGTCAGCAAGTACATACATAAGCTTTACATTAATACACTTACCTATATTTTTATGAGAGCTTCATTTTTCCTCTAGCATATAGTCCAGAAGAAAAAGCTAGACATTTTTCCTGATTCACCAAAACCACGCTTTTACAATGGACATCCTAATGGTTTAGATATTATTCCTCAAAACTTATCCAAAGGGAAGTCGCCTTTCTGTCAGCTTCAGTACCAATTTCTACAAGTTTTGTATCGTCTTTCTAAGATCATTCTATCAAACAAATCCTTCAGAAAGGAAGGATTTTAGCTTGCATACTGCAGGCAGTGCCTGACTTGAAGCTGCCATTTTCTTCTTCATGTCTCCTATTTCTGGTGCAATTCCTGGTAACACCTGAGGGCTTTGGTACTTTGCAAAAACAGAGTGGATCTCAGTATTGGCAAAGACATAACCAAACACAAACATTTGAAGATATTATTTAAAAACCAAGATTCTGAAACAGCATTTTTAACAAAATTAAACAGATAAACTTTGGTGGAAATTAAAAACAACTCTCTTGTATCTGAGCCCATAATGACTATTTTGAATACAGATTATTTACTGCTGGCAATAAAGAAGTTTTTTGGTAACTTTTCTGTTATTGGGAAGAGCTTGAATACAATCCAGTACAGAAAAAATGCTGACTTTCTTAAATAGGGGCTGTGTTTTTGCAATAAAGAATACTGGTCAATATACAAGTGGAGGAAAACTGAACCAGATGTCAGTAATAGGACCACAGAACGTTGCATTTGCCCAGAATCGCTATTTTAAACACACGATGTTGGTCTACTGGTTTGTGGGATAATACATTCTTGGCAGCCAGAAGGAGTTTCGATATGTTAGAAGGTTATCCTTGAGAAAAAAAAAAAAAAAAAAAAAAAAAAAAAAAAAAAAAAAAAAAGAAAAANAAAGGAAAAAAAGAGGAGGAGAAGAGAGGTAAAGAAAGGCCACTAATTCATCAAGTTACCAATGGCAAAAAAAAATCATGACTTAAGAAATCAGTTCAAAGACAAGGCAGTCTCAAAACAGAAAGTTTGGGGTTCATATTAATTTTTGTTTCCTGCTTTACCTCCTTAATACGAATACTTCATTCATCCTTCATTGGACTTTGCCTTCCTGGATTTTTTTAAGGATTCTTCCCTTCATTCGTGCTCGGTTTCTGCTGAGCTTCCACTTTGCAGGCTCCATCCAGCACGGTCTTCGGAGCCATGTGGGGGAACCACCCCACAGTCTGAGCACACAAACCCAGCCCTGAGGACTTCTCCTGTTGGAAACCTTTGCTCACACCAGGATCCTGCTGCCCTCACTGGCATTACTGAAGGCAGCTGCCCTAAAACCCCTGGAAGCCATAAGCACACAAGTAATGACCCAGGTCCCTGTCCTTGGGCAATTTACTAGTTTCCCATCTCTAAAATGCTTCCTAGCTCACTCACTGGGGTTTGTGAGTGGTTTTTTGGTGTGTTTTTTGGTTTTGGGTTTTTTTCCCCGTCTACTTAAGAAGTAGTTACATCTGTAAGTCTTCTTAATATTGAAATAAAACTTCAAAATGTACTTTGTATGTTTGGCCAACAAACACTTCCCTGTTTTACCAAGTAGTAAATTTAAAAATCAACTCTGCTCATTGTCTTAACAAACCCTCCTCTGAAAGATAATTAAAACCACTTCCCAATATACAACCAAAGTTTTATTTTTATACTCTATCTTCAATTATGGCATAATCCTTTCTTTTTTTTTTAACCAGTGAAATATACAAATCACACAAGACAGAAATATGTACATTAAATGTACAGAACAGAGGAAAGGATATAGAAGATTTACATATCTGAATGACAAGTAAAATATTTTACATTAAATAGGGTTTTAATAGCTAGGATCATGAGATTCAATTCTGCTCAGACAGAAGTCACTAAAAAAGGAACATGAGGTGATTCAGCAAATGAAAAAAAAAGATCATGGTTTCTGTACAATAAAAACCAAAGTGACATATTCAATGAATTAGTGCTTTATTTATTTCTCTTACTTTAAAGATATTCTTTGCAAACATCTGAAGATGAGGGGTAAATATGTCCTTGTACAATAAATTAAGAGCAATAAAGCGCCATTTCGAAGCTGATAAAGGATCAAGATGAATTTAATGATACAGCTTAAAGGCTTGTGAAAAGTCAAGGCTTTAGTACAACTAGGCTAAAGTGAAAGGTTTTCCTCACGTGGTACCTGCAAAACCATTTCCTTTAACTTGTAGGATGGGACTGAGTTGGAAAGTGGCATCTGAACCAAAGATGAAATCTTGTGTAACTACACAGCATGGGGGGAATGCATATTGTTTGACAAATAACAATTTTCTGTTCAAAAACTGAAAAGCAAGGGCAAAATGCAGCACATTTTGGAGTTGGAAGGTGTCTCCTTTCAGCAATAATCAATAATGCCCTTAATGTGAGAGTGGAATAGAAGCAATCTCCAGACTGGTATCAATTCAAGTGCAGGGTGCTGCCTCTACCAACCACCCAAGGAAGTCCTGAAATTGGGAAGAGGCTTACTTCTTTGTGATTATCCTTAAAACTTTTTAATGTTAAAAGTTCTTAAAAAAATAATAATTAAAAAAAAATTAAAACCCACCAAAAGCTTAGAGTCAATCTAAACACCTGAAGAGATCTTAAAAAGAAAATAAGGGATGAACTGCCCCTTTAATTTAGATGTTTTATTATTTTCTAAATCATTAAAATATATATGTACAAAAAGCTTTGAAGTATCAGACACCAGAGACCACAGTTCTCCCATACATATGTAACTGCTCGAGTATAGTCTGAACAGTTGTAGTGTATATCTGCAATATATTATCTAAAGCATGTGTATTAAAGACATAGGATGATAAATTTGGTATTGCTGCAACGTTTCATTGAACTATAATAGTCAGTTAATGTTATTAAAATATGAAACTATTGTCTCCTTGAGTGAAAGCATTCCCAAAATCTGTGAAAAAATTAAAATCAATCATTCCAAGAGCGGATATCTAATGATTTATTTTCTCACATAAAATTAGAGGCGTTATTTGTCAAGCTGTGTTTTGACAGACAGCCAGCTATTACACCATTTTAAGGCATTTTCAAATTTGGGGAACTCTCTTTTCCATGGGCTTTCCAGGCTGGGAAACCAAAGCTGTTTGTAAGCATTGCCCAGCTCCAGTGCTCCAGGCAGCCTGCCCCAGGCTGCTCCTCACCCAGCAGCAGGGAAGTGCTGCTCGGGCAGATGAGACACTCCAATGTCACAATGAGCTAATGAGGCCAAGCTCTGCCTTGAAGAATATCTTTATTATCCACCAAGGCAGACCTTTTTTCTGCGTTTTTTTTTCCTGTGTTGCTCAGTTCTGGAACCAGCCCCGGTGACTCAGGGATAGCGCAGTTGAAGCCTTTCTGATCCTTTGCTCTTTGCCCCCTGGTGACACTTGGCCAACCAACACCACACCTTGTGATGAACATACCCCTTATTTACAGAGCCCTACATGCACTGAACAGCTTTATACACCCTACTCTAGGAACTTCTAGTGTCTGATCCTAAAAGTCGTGGACAAGTCTCTGTGTTCCTCACATCCACAAGGATTGTTCTAACATCCCAAGCACATTACATAGCTGCTCTGCCTACTGCACATGTATAACGTTCCATGGATCTAAATTAGGATATGTCCGATTTTCCCCTCAAACTATTCTATTGTTTGTAAGAAAAGTCAATTTTTTTTTTTAACTTTGCAAAATAAATATTCTCAGATTCTCCCCCATTATTGCCAAAAATATAAGCCTCACAGAGTTCTGGCATGGACGCAGAGAGGGTTTCCAGGCACTTCTCTTTGCAACCTTTATATTTTTCTCTTTTCTTTCTTTTTTTTTTTCCTTTCCCCGCCCTTTTTTTTCTTTTCTTTTTTTATTTTCTTAAAAGAAGACGACAACTTGTTGGACTCTATAAATAAAGTGGAGATAGTCCTGCGGGAAGGGAGAGGGGCCTGCACCCCTTGCTGGCAGGCGGCTGCAGTTCCTCCCACCTCGTCCGTGCCCTATTTGCACACAAACTGGTCCACGATCTCTGTGCACAACTTGCATTTCACGTAGCAGCACCAGTGGAACTTGCAGTGGCAGCGCTCTCGCTGCACCGTCTTGAACTGGTCGTAGCCCCGGCCGCAGCACATGAGTTCACAGCCGTCCATGCCCTCCGAGGTCTTATTGCACAGGCGGCCCTGGGTGCCCAGGGAGCCGGTGCTCTCGTTGCGCACGCAGTAGTCGGGGCTGGGGTCGATGTACACCAGGTCGTGGATGGTGGGGGCGTTGAAGCGGCTGTTCACCTGCACCAGCTTCCCCCGGCTGTTGAGCTTCATGGCGGCAGCGCTGTCGTATTTCTCCTTGAGAGCATCGCCCACCTTGCGGAAATCGGCGAGCTGCAGCCAGCAGGTCTTCAGGCTGCAGGAGCCGGAGACGCCATGGCACTTACACGCCACGTCAGCCAGGTTGTACACTGTCTGCAGGAGCCGGGGAGAGAAGCAAAAACCATGGTGAAAGACTAGCATGGCTGTGAGAGCATTTATACCCCTCATCTCTTGCCCTCTGTTGTATTCCCATTGGCCCCTCTACAGTATTCACCTTAGCATCCTCTCTCCTCCTCCAATGCAGTGGGAAGGACAAGCCAGCCGACACACCCGTGCACCCCCAGCACCTCAAAGAGCCAGGAGGAGGAGGAGGAGGGGAGAGCCTCACCAGTCTCTCCCCACAACAGAGACAGCCACAACAGCACACACAGCCCAGACAGCAGCATCACTCAGGCTGCACTCAAATTTTAGGAATTCACTCTCACGCCAGCTGGATTTTGCTGTTTCATTCAGAAATGTAAAACATCCCCTTATTTTCTATCTGAGTTACTCTCCCTATTGATCTCCGCTTGAGGCTGCAATTACGGAAAGAGTTAAGATTCCTCTTGCTCCTGGCTCAGCTGCAGCTGATTGTCTACTCTTGGCTCAGCATCCTCCTCCTATCCCAAATACTGCTCTGGAAGAGAGACTTCATCCAAGAAGAAACCCCCAAACACCTATGGGTGGGAGTCAGAGCTACATAGCAATATCCTCTTTACAAAGCTTTGGCAAGGAAACCTCAGTCATTTGCCCTGCACAAATAAAATAAGAGTCAGTGTTGACAGTGCCCCAAAAATCCTGGGGTCTGACACATTAGATGATATTGTAGACAACTTCCACGCAGCAGTTACAGAGTCTTAACGCTGCCAAATGGCACTGCAAAGATGAGGCTGAGGAAGGAAAAAACTCCTCAAGTCTCCATAAGCAACTGTGAAAGTGTAATTTTTCTTCTTGCTAATAGTAATTGGCCTGTCCACTGCTTTCAGACACCCTCCTCTTACATTTAGATACTATTAATTTTCAATTATCTTTCATCCTTCTTCACCTTAGAACACAAGTGTAAAGTCTCCAGCCATCTGTTGCTGGCACTTTGAGTTCTAGGAAAATAATGATTTTGGCTCTTCATATTCAGACTATTAAAAGAAAGAAAAGTTTACACCCATTCATTTAAAGCATTTTTGACATTAAAGAAACCATGAAGACATGTTCAACCACAGAAAACCATGTTTCCTAATGGCATAGAGAAGCTTTTCACATCCTCTTAAACTAGGCAAAGAAAAAAAGTCAGAACAATCCTGTGGCACGATTCCAGCCTGGGAAGCCCAGCACATCCCTGCTCCTTCCAACACACACTGCCCTGGTTGGAAATACCAACTAATAAAACACTGTTCTACAGAGAATCCACAGCGAGCAGGGCACTTTTCATGAAACAATACAGAAGGAAACACAACACGCTTTGGTCCCAGCCTCCCCCATGAGGAAAGCAACAGGACTGTCAGACAACCAGAAGCAACACCAACTCATGCACTCCCCATCCACCCACACCCTGTATTTGCTGTTTTCTCGTTTTGTGCATCAAAACAAAGACAAGCCATGGTGGCTTCTCTGTGCCCTGCTGAGCCACATTTTTCCCAAAAGACGGGGACGAGGAGGAGCGCGGAGGGACATGCTGCTGTGCAGACACTCACTCTTCTGCCGGCCTCGTTGTTGTGCAGATTCATCATGATGCGGGCGCTCTCGTAGGAGCCTCGCTGGTAAACTCGCTCGCGCTCCCGCGCATCCACGAACTCCTTGGCGAAGCGGTACCCGTACTCGATGTTGTCCCCGCAGCCGCCCCACAGCCAGTCCCGGGGCAGGTCCTTGGGCCGCGCGGCGCGGCTGCAGCCGCAGGAGGACAGCTCGCCCTCCCGGCAGGCGCGGCTCATGGCATTGACCACGCCGGCCGCGCTCACAGCGTAGGTGAACGCCGTCTCCCGGCTGCCTGCACAGAGACACAAGCAGGGTTAGGGGACAGTCACCACTCCCAGCCCACTGAGGGGCCGGGAGGACAAAGGCTCTCCAGAGCCACCAAGTTCACTCTCACAGTAAAAGGTAGAGTAACCCTGAACCACGCTGCCCAAAACATCCTCACTCTGAAAGAACCAAGCCAACCCAAGCCATCTGAGCACACACAGTGTTTGTCAAGAGCAGAAATCATGTCTCATTCATGCTGGTGAAAGCCTGGATGAGAGAGCAGAGTGGAGATGGGTCAGGGCCATGAGGTCAGCAGGGCCAAAGCAGCCATGCCTACATGTGAGGGAAGGGAAGGGCAACAGGCTCCCTGTCCTTCAGAAAAAGAGATGTTAAATACAACTTTTAAAAGTCTGGTTCTTAAATTACTACTTCTCAAACATGATTGATGCACTTCACCCACTTATTCCAATTTATTTAAAGTTCAAGCATTTTACAAAGTCTCTTGGTATCGAAAGAAACACGCAGCAGAATAACACACAACTTTCCACCCTACACATGAGCCAGACCCTTCTGGAGGAGACTATTTAAAACTAACAACAACCTGTGCTGGTTATTATCCACCACTCCAGCTCTTGCGAATATGCCAAGGGAGCCCATGGACAATCATCTTTACAAATTACAGGGAAGAAAAAACCTTTGGCATAAGGTGGCCTTGAAGGTTTTCTCCTGCATCTGGTGCCCTTAAATGGAAATGGAAAACCTCAAGTTTCCAACTTTCGTTAAGAAAAAGTTACAATACCCATAATGTAAGACATAGCCACATACCATCCTATTGACAGTATCTGATCCCACCTCATTAAGCGTCTAACTTCCCCAAACACTTTTCCAAGGGTGCCATGAGTTCTGAGTACACCTAGCAAAGCTTTCAGACAAGCAAACACAAAACTTGCACCAGAGAGCAACACTTGAAGTTTGTTTTTCTCCTTAAGAGACAGCATCCCAATGGGCCTTTTCCAAGAAGGATTCTCAGAATGACTAAGAATAGACTAAATATTTTTTTTCTGTTTATATGAGTTAAGTTTTATTCCTAATCTTTAGTCTAACAGATCAAACTAGCTTTAAATCTTGATTTTACACGACTTTTCTTAGGGAACATCACGAGTCTTTGAAGAATTAGGACTTTAAGAGGCCATGTTTTGGGCAAGTCATGTATATTTAGACAGCAACATTTTTAGGCAAAATCCCTTTGTACAAGATGTATCATGACAGGTCAAATCTAATAGGAGCTTTCAAGCACTTCTGAAACATAAATAATTTGAAGTCTGGTTCATATTTAACATCAAGATGACACCATGATCAGAGCAGCTTTGTTAATGTAACAGCTGTCATCCACTGGATTAAGTTTAGTAATAGATGCTGGGTTTAAATGGGAAAAATCAGAAATCTTATGTTAGGAAAGATGAGACTTAAGGAAGATGAGAAGCACTTTGCTACCTTACTTGCAATTATCTATACTCACAGACACCTGCTCTTGGAAGTGAATGAATTGTGGGTATAAAGGGTTACACGAGTAGCCTTTCAGTTAAAAAAACATTGGCTTTATGTGGTGACTTAGGCCTTGCATCTACTGCAAACTATAGCAGGGGGAACTTCATACAGATTTTAATGTTCCCATTTGCTCTGTAACACACATTTTTGGATTAATTCCTTAAGAAAAATTTCCACTATACTGAGAGGAAAGAAATGTGGTCTGCTTTGGACCACAGGACACGCCTCGTCCATTCCATTCTTGTTCTTTTTCATGTTTAGTTAGCTCATGCTTTCACATGGTTAACTGCTGCTTATTGTGGGATTTAAACTCATAAAGCTGACTATTTTTGACTACTTTTCATTATTACCCTGGAACAAATTTTAAAGAACTTACTCTTTGTGGGAAGGCGAAGGGGAGGCTTGGGTACAGGAAGGAGAGCTGCCCTGCAAGTTCCCTCCTTGAATATTTAGGCAAATTATAAAATAGCATCAGCTGCTGAAGTACACTTCAAGCCAACACTGCTTCAAGTCATTGACCCCAGGAACACATTAAGAGTGATGGTTCCACACGGATGAGTTACTCTGAGTTTTCTTTTTTTTCCTTCTTTTTTCAGTCTTTAGGCACAACTGCACTTTCCTTCCCTGTCAAACATATCTGTCTTTTCCCACAATCCAGGATTTCTCTCTATTGTAGCCATGGCAAGCAAACACACATTCCAAACACGTTCGAGTCCCCTCTCTCCCATATATATAAAACATAGAAATGGAACTGTTCAATATACACACACTGTAGAAAGCCACCCACAGAGCAAGGCGCTGAGCTTTACACTTGATCTGAATAAGTCTGCAAGAACAGAACCTTTTTTTTTTTTATACCTGAACATAAGATACAAAATGTTTTTTGTCTTGCATTTTAAAAGCATTCAACATCAGGCTGAAGGCAGAATAAACTGGACTCCAACCACACGGAGCTGTTGGGGGAGGATGCAGTGATTTTGTTTCCTGTTAGCACTTAGCTGTGTGTGCAAAGCCCATGTGCAGTCTGCACAGGGCTGGCCACAAAGCCAGGAGATGGGGCAAAGTGGGGAAGGCAGTGAGCACCACGGCCCGTCCTGGGAATCAGCACCCAAGGAGAGCAGTGCAGAGCACAGGCCCTAAAATTTAACAGTTCAATAAGCCACAGAGCAAGTTTCCAAACCCAACGGCAGGTTTATTTGTACAGCTTTAGCTAACTGCAGGGTAAATCCTGGAAGAAAGACTGTCCATTGACACACGGGGCCGTGGCTGTGCCGGCGGGCAGTGCCGTGCCTGGGAACTCTCTGGGGCACAACCAAGGGCACATGGCAAAACCTCCCAGACAACGTGCACTCAGAGCCTGCACCTCCTGCACTGCTGGGAGCAAGGGCTATCTACAGCCCATCACACAGGGCTGAAGTTAATGGAGTCAGGCTCTGGAAGTGTCCACTTTTCCTTCCACGCAGAGGAACACCAACTGGTCATTACTGAGGGTCAACGTGAAATACTGCAACTGTTACACCTCCTTCCTTGCTCTCAGTGAATAAACTCTTCATGCTCTAACTCCTGAATATGGCTATTAACCTTGCTTCCATCTGCAATTAGAATAAGTGGCTTAATTACATGATGAATTGCTCTGTAGACATCAGCTAATACAGTCATATCCAGAAAATGGATGCGGCAAAGTTATTTAACTTGAAAGGAACCACCTTAAAACAGATCTGTCATACTTGGGGAGGGCAGAAACATCAATTCCAGAGACAGACACCACAAATCATGGGCCCCATCCTGTACACTCCTTCACACCAACAGTCCCCCTAAGCTAATTTTCACTTGTTTGGATAACAAATAAGGGCAGAAGGATGAAGGCCTAAATTTTAAACAGATTAACTTTCTGACATTTGTTAGATTACTAGAACAGAGAGGTGTACAGAAGAAGCTTGCTTTCATGTTACATGTGTTTTTAGACTTTTGCTTGGGTAAGGTGAAAAAAAAAACCTCTATGGGGGGTTAATACTGTGCTTTAAAAAGTCTAGGGAAGGTTGTTTATCTAAAATCAAATGTTTCAATTCACTATTTTCATGCAATATATTTTTTCTATTTGTCTGACAATCTCCAAATAAAAACTTCTTTTAACAAAAACTGAAATCAAATGTGAATTGATGTATTCCTTCAACTTTAACTGGAGTCAGCCCATTTACAGACAAACCTAGATTGAGAGCAATTTTGAAAACTCTTTCTTTTTCTAAAGCAGGACAGGAAAACACTGACATAAAAGTTTTACTTTACAGCTCCAACTAAAAAGCAGTGCTGTGTTTGCCAGTGTGCTGCTCACTACTTAGAAGATCACAAGAGCCACCCAGAAAAATAGGCGTTTTTCAGTTGATTACACAAAATCAGCAATCTGACTTGGGAAAGTCAGAGGAAGGTTTCACCATGGACCCAGTTCAACAGCAGTGAACTTTTGCCAAAATTTTTGTTAAAAATTTTGTTAAAATTTTGCCAAAGACTTTAAAATACTATGAGGTCCTTAAATGCCAGGAAAGGCAGGCAGCATGTGAGCACTGCAGAAAGCCATTTCGAAGAGGATCTGATAGGGGAAGGGTTGGGTGTCCACCAAATTGTGATACGATGTTAAACAAGAACCTGTCTCTTACCAGCGATGTGATTCCATCAAATGTGAGTTACAAGGACAATCACACATTCTGCCACGATAGAACTGATCTCATGAAAATTACCCTGCTACACTACTTTCAAAATAAATCTGTTTTCCTTAAAAAGAGAAAAAAAAGCCAACTTATCTGGAAATAAGCAAGGAGGAATTGCCTATAAACACTAATCGAGAGAGCAGCAATTTTCAGTTAACCTCTGGACCAAGAGTGATTTATTATCCAGCTGCTAACTTTGGAACTAGACATGGACATCTTTAATTTTACAAGATGCTGCTGGTTTTAATTCTTGTAGGTTGCCTTCGTTTTGTCTCAGGTTTTCTGAAAAAGAGATTTCAGGGCCTCATTTTCCTTTCTCCCCTATTCCCATATGCAAATATATATTCCTACTTTGTTTTCCAAGACACATGGCTGGACAGTGGTGGGAAATCACCTCCAGCTAAAAATAATCCAACTCCTTTGCCAACTTTTAGAAACACTTGATTGTATACAGTACTCAGTAAGAACCTGGCAAGAGATTCAAGTGCAGAACAGTGTGTGCCATACATATCCTTAGACAAGAGTTTAATCATAAAGATGTTGCTTCCTACCTATCTGCATGACTCTGCCAAAAACAGAGTTGTTGTCCACAGTGCTGCAATTCCATCTTCTATGTCTGAATTGATACTGGCACTCCTTAATGCCCGTCTTTGCACCCTCTCCAATGAACTGCATATGGTCCTGATACAATTGGCAGAGTTTCTTCTGTCCTTGGGAAAGCCCTGCTAGCTGGCTACATAGTGGCTGCGCTCCTATAATATACACCTCTGACATCTGAACGGGGTTCATGGGGTTCATGGGGTTCATCCCTAAAGACCTGCACAAAGAAAGATTTGCATTAATAAACAGAAGACTTCAGAATAAAATCATTTAAAAAAATCTATAAATCCCAGAGAGAACTGGATATTACACATGAGTATACAACTCCTGTTTTTGTTAATAAGTGAGGAAAAATCCCAAACACTTAAATATAAAACTTTTATTTTCAGGACAGAAGTTACTAGTTTCCACCCATGTGGTTATCACCATACATTAGAGACTGAAGTACGACACAGACTTGGAAGACTTGCATCTAGGCAGTCTTTTACCTGTTTAAATTGACAGAGTAAAAATAACAGAAGCTCCAAACAATTGCAAGGCCAGGAAAATAAATAAAGCAAAAAGGAAAAATCTCTCCAAATCCCAATTTGTCTTAACACATATTTCATGTTTAAGTCTGGGTTTTTCAATCTATTATAAACAAATAGGGAAACCTTTAGCAAGCCAGAAGTTAGAAACTTATTACAGGCTGCTTCTAGCTTCTTCCAAATGACAACACAAAAACATACAGGCAAGCATATTCACTCTAAACAAAATCAACTTTGTTTTCTTAATTCTAAAAGTGCTCTTCACATGATACATTTCAATTAGAAAGTGGCCATTAATCCAAAAGGCATCACTGGAAACAGCAGAGAAACACCTATTTCAAGAACTCTCAACATCGTACGCTATACAGATAATTTGCCAAAGCAGGAATTTAAATGTACTTCTTTATAATGAAATATATTTGTAAACATTTCAGTTACAGAAGACTTCGAACCGAAACTTAAAAGTTTTTTCTTGCAAATCAGCATTTTCTCTTGTACATGTAAAACGACTAACTTAAGGAAATTGAAATGGCTCTTTTAAAAAAGGGAAACAATTATACTAATTTAAAGATGATAAAATTCACAGATGATCTACCAGACAACATTCTAAAAACCGTATTCTACAAGACGAGATGTTTCACATTTACCCTTATTCAACAGACCCGTTCCTTTTCCTACACAACATATTCCAACCAGCACACTTCTCCCCTGCTGCCTCGCTCCTGCCGCTCTCCCGCAGAAACAAAGTACAGAAGAAGTACAGAGACATTGAAGCGAGCAAATCTTGACAACCCCTTTCAAAA
The DNA here is from genome assembly GCA_013400955.1 of Drymodes brunneopygia. NCBI lineage: Eukaryota > Metazoa > Chordata > Aves > Passeriformes > Petroicidae > Drymodes > Drymodes brunneopygia. The sequence continues at coordinate 285,084 of VZTZ01032111.1, forward strand.
CCAAGTCGATACGAGATGCTTACCACCAAGAGCTGGCTTCTATTACAACCTGGGTAAAAGAGGAGAAAACGGCCAGAGCCACTACGAGGTACTGAGAAGCCATTGTACTGCCAACTGTCCCCACAGCACCTCCGTGGATTAATACTGCACTGGATTTCTAGAGGGGGGAGAAAAAGGATCAGATTGTTTATTGCTTCTCAGACCATTTTCGAGCATTCAAGTTTAAACAACGGAAGTCTACGGGCCCCTTTTAACTCGACTCTGACTCGCCGGCCCTTCTCCCCGCCGAGGCTCTGGTGCCAGACACAGGCACGTCGCGGCTCCCGCTCCACCGGGCAGAACCCACCCCCGCATCCNACAGCTGCTCCGGACACGGGACCCCATCCCCGCTGCCCCGGGGTTACAGCGAGCCGCGGGCCCCGGGCCGGGCATTACCCCATCGCTGCCCGCGCCGGGGACACGAAAGGCTCACGGCTGGCTAAAGGCGGCTTCAGGTTTGCAAAGCGAGCCCGAGAGGGAGGGGGGGCCCGGTGCCTCGAGGGGTCGGTTCCGCGGGGGGCCCGAGGGCTCTCGCCCGAGGACGGTGCGGCCGGTCGTTCCCCTTCCCCGCCGTTCCCTAAAACATCTCGGAGCAGCCTCGGGGCTCCCGCCCTCCGCGATCGCCGAGGCAGCCCCGAGCTCCGCGCCGGCACCCTGGTGACTGCCCCGACGGCAGCCCCAGGGCCGGTATCGGCCCGGGGAGGTACCAGGAGCGACAAGGAGCGGCTCCGCGTCCCGACCCGGACCCTGCAACAACCGGGCTGCCGTCTTGGAAGTCAAACGCTTCCCCCGACAGGTCCCGCGATCACCGTCTGATCCTCACACGGGACTCTCTCACTCGCTCCCCAGAGCCATTCCCGAGGTTTATTTCTCCTCCTCTCGGAAGGATAAAAAAAAAAGAAAATAAAAAAAAAAAGAAAATAAAAAAAAGGACATTTCGACACTTGGGGGCTCCCTATTCCCTATTCATTCTCCAAAGGCCCTTAACGCTGAACTGAAGGTGTTCTTAATTCTAATTTATTTCTGTTTGCGAAGGGCCGAGAGGAGCGGAGCGCTGGCAGCGGAGCCGGACACGGAACCTGCCCGGGCACACGCGGGGAAGCTGCCGCACCGTGGGGACCCCCATGCACCGCTCCCCGACACTGCGCCGGGGCTGCAACCCGTGCGGGCTAAACATCCTCTGCCCGGGGGAGTTGAGCCCCCCCAAGTCCCCACTGCTGGGGGTGGGTAAATGGGGGCCGGTCTCTTGCAGCAGAAAGAGCCTGCGCCCCAGAGGGGCTCAGTCCCGGCAAAGGTGCGGACGCCGAGGGCGTACTGAGCGAGGGACGAGGCGAAGCGAGGCTGTGCGCGGAGCAAGCCGCGACGCCCAACAGCGCACAACGTGCTGGGCGTTTTTTTTTGTCTGTTACTTCTTGAAATAATGACAGTAACAAAGAAGCGGCATGAAACTGCTCGAGCCCTGAGGAGGTCGGAGACGCCGGTGCCCATCCGGCACGCCAAGAGCTGTGCAGCCGCCCGGCCCAGCAGTCAGCCCGGGCACGCCGAGCTGCCCGGCGGGGCGGGCGGCCGCGGAGAGAGCGGGTGGCCGGGACAGCGCCGGGAGTGGGGCGCTGCCCCCGCTGCAAGACGCGGTCGGCAGGGCCAAAGGCCACTGCCCCCTGTAAGTGCCCGGGTGCCCCGAGCTTGGCCGTCGCAGCGCCGGAGCCCCCAGCCTGGCCGCG
>VZTZ01032111.1:288518-374428 GCA_013400955.1 Drymodes brunneopygia
GCAGAGCCATCCCGGGGCCGGCTCCCTCCATTTTACACTGAGAAGAAAAAGCCCGAACAGAAAAAGAAGTTTCTGCACAAGCGGGAAGGGGGAGGGGGGCTGTGCACGCGTGTGTCTGTCTTACGGGGCGACTGATCCTGCAAAGCGAGCAGGGGCAGGGGGAGGGGAGCAGTCCGGGCTTCAGGAGCTGCGGCTCCCCCAATCCATCGGTGCCAGAGGCGCCCAGCGCCGCGGAGCGGGATACGCGGGACAAGAGCCGGGAGAGCAAGCCGGGACAGGCGGCGTCGCGGCAGCCGACCCTTCCTCCGCGGGGCTCTGCCCCCGCCCGCTGCAGCCGGCCCCGCTCCCCCCGCGTCTCTCCCTCACTCCTCTTCACCCCGCTGCTTAAAACGGCGAAAGAAAAAAAAAAAAAAAAAAAAAAAAAAAGGAAAAGAAAAAAAAGTTAGAGAGCCAACGGCAGCTGGAAAACTTTCTCAGCCGCGCATGCGCCCAGGGCCGGCCTATTGCAGACGGGGCTGGATTTTAAAGCTGTACGGCAGCGAGCGGGACCCCGCGCAGCCCCGGGCCGGGCGGTGAGAGCCTGAGGTTGGCGTCCCTGGCCCGTCTGCTGCGCTGAGTCCCGCATCACCGGGCCGTTCTCGCTGGTCAGGCTCGGCGCGAGGCCCCGTGAAGGCAAACTCTTCCTACAAAGCAGTGCTCCGTGCGCCCATCCCGGCCGGCGGGGTGCGTGCGGGGGTGCACGGCCCCTCCAGCACCGCCGGCTGCTCATCCTGAGCCGGGAGGGAGGCACACGCACACCGACACACACCCACATAGAAGCACATACACCCACGTACACCCACATGCACCCATATACACAGGCGGCCTCTGCCGGGCCGGCCCCGCGGCTCCCCCTCGCACACATGTGCACACAATGTGCGGCGCACATGGCCACGCCGGGAGGCTGCCCCAGCATTCCTGCCGGGCGGCTCGGTGACAAGTCCTGCTTGTCGCGCGCTCCGAGACGCGGAGGCGGCCGCGTGTGCCGCCTGCCAAAGGGGGGACCGAGCGAGCTCGACGGCTCGTGTTCCTCCTGCAGCGGCTTTTTGCCGCTGTAAATTTGGCAAGTTGTTGACAAAACTGTTTGGGGTAGATCACGTAAGACTCAATGAGAGCGACGGGGGAGAGGGACTTCGCGGACCCTTTGCACCTCCGAGCTCCTTCTCCCGCTCTTCAGCCCTCGGGTTTTTGCACCTCTCCCATCCCGTGTGCACCCAAGCACAGGAAATGGGAGCGTTCCCCCAGCCACACCGTAACTCCGCAGTATTTCCCCTGTATCCGTCTGTGGGTCCACGAGGGGATGCGGGGGAGGGGGCACATTATCAAAGCAGCCCTGGGAAATCCAAACAGGCTGCGAGAGCAGCTCCGCTATCAATAAATGCATTCACTCCTTCAAAGCCATTCCAGTGCAAGTAAAATCCCTTCAGGAGGCCGAGAGGGGAAAAGGCACATCCCGGCCGGCTCGAGCCGCGGCCGCTGCCCACCTGCTCCCAAGCCAAGAGCTCGTCCGCCCCGACGGGGCGCTGCCCGCCAGGTAAGCGATGCCTCCGGCGTCACCAGCGGCGGCCGAATGGGCCGGCCACCACCGCCAAGCCCCGATCGTCACGGCCCCCCCTNCGGGGCAGCGCGGAGCCCCCCCGGCCCACGGTGGGCAGGGGATCAGCCCAGGACTCTGCGACATCTGAGCGCCCCGGCGGGGCCCGAGGCCGCAGCATCGCTCCCGGCAGGTTTCTATACCCTCTAATATCCAAAGAGCCTTTCCATTAGGAATCCTCACTTCCCGTGCTGCTGCTCATTCCTCGGGACGCCTGGTGAGGAATTTATAAATTAGATGTAGCACCAGGTCCGGGGAGGGGGAAGGAATAAGGGGGCTGTTCGTTCCTTTTAGAAGACCAACCTTAGTTTTATGCCTAGTAAATAATATTTTATTGCCTTTGGTTTGCTGTGACATTTCAATTATCCCCTTTAGGAGTCTGCAAACTGCGTAGGTTAAAGGTCATTTCTCAAATCACTAGAATTAGTAAAGAATAGCAGAAAACTGTAAAGGGGGGAGGAGCCGCGCTGTAAACAAGAAAGATTGCCTGGAATAAGCTAATAAAGAACCCCGAGCTGTTTACCTCTCGCATTTGTATTCCCGAATGATGTTTAGCATCGTGTAATTGCATAATGCCATCGGACACAAGAAAACGCCAGTCCCGGGACGATCCACACGGGCAAGGCTGTGAGCGGCAGTTTGGCAATGGGCGAAGCCAGATCATTTTCTTTACCGGGATTCCTAGTCACTGCTTTTAAAAAGAGAACTGAACAGGGAATTTATAAATCACGGGCAAATTTTCAAGCTATGGCGCATATAAGTGGAAATAAAGGGCAGAAATCCAAACATCCTGCAAGGCTTTAAGAATTTTAATTTCTCCTCACTATTTAAAACAGCTGGGTGAAACTAGAGGGGGCAGGAGGAAGTATTGACACTGTTACAGGCATTCGTGCTGCCCAAGGCTTTGTTTTCCAGGTTTGTTAGCGATTGAACTCTAAAGGTAACCAGACAGTTGATCTGTCTGGCTTTGCTGCAAACACTGAAGTGTTTTCTGGAGAAAAAAAAATTCTCAGAGTAATGTCATAAGAAGTGTGACAATATAGTTGAATGCCCAAACAGCAGAACAGCAGGATTTTAGAGATTTAGGTCTGTTACAGCTCTGCAGTTCTATGTAGGACAGAAGTACATTATTTCTGGTCTTTTTGATGTATTTCTGCCGTTTTTCTGCAGGGTAATGCATTTTAACAAAGGAGTGGTCACATCAAAACCTGGCATGCCTGTGTTCATTGGAACGTGTGATGCTGTGTGATTTACATCTTTCCACCTTGGCCAATGGCAGGGTTTTTGTCATGAAGAACCCATTTGGGAAACAGAACTTTTAAGGAAAGGAGGTGTTTTCCTATATGTCTTCTTAGCTCATTATGGAATTTGAGTATATATTGTAGGAATTTGACACATCTCACACTGAACCATTGTGAAGGCACAGCCCACGTGCAGCTGGTGTGGTATTTTTGCAGTGGATCTGCTTTTATAGGTGAGGGTCATACCATACCCATTTGACAGAGCAAAGATGTCACATCGCTTTGAAAATGTAACCTGCACTCTGCCCACCAGACCATCTACTCCAGGGATGACTTTATTTTAAGCTTCTAGGGATTTAGATGTAACTGCCTTCAAATCACATATGCACATTCCTAAGGCTGCTTTCTTTCCCAAAACATGCTGTTGCTTTTTTTTCTAAAGACCACCCTGTCATCCAAAAGATGGCTAAACTACAAAAGAAATGCCGAAGATGATAATTTTATGCCAAATCTTGCAATAAGTGTTATTTTCCTAATCCTCATCCAGTAGAGGCAAGAAATAGCATGGGAAGCTCTCTTTTTAGGCAGTAATTCTGTGTTTCTAGCTTGCTTAAATTCTGAACGGACCTTGAAAAATTAAGAGACTAGAAGACAAAGATATGGATGTGTGTCCATGTATGGATATACCCCCACCCTGTTCCTTTCCCATCTCTCAAATCCCAAATTCATGATGTTGAAAGACGCCAGCATATTTGGGAGCAGCAATAAACCACTAGAGAGGAAGAAATAAGAGTCTAGATTAGCATTCATCTTTACCAGATGAAGACATATTTTAGATGCAGTGAGATGCAAATAAGAGGCAGGAGGCAAGAGAGGAAAGTTTACAGGATAGTGAAGTGTAGCAAATTCAGGTGAATACACCAATCTCCAAACCTGCAAAGCCTGTAGAAAAAATATACCGCTTTACATTTAAATTGATGATAACTATACCAATTTGTTATTACTAGTAATGAACTGCAGAGCAAACAGCCCCTATTTGTCTGCATTATCAGCTGGAGAAAGACAGCTATGGACTCATTTTTCATTTTTCACGTGCAAAACACAGGTGGGTTCTTTCCATTTCCTTATTTTGAGGTCTGATAAACCCCAGTGCCACTGCAGAAACCACAAGCCCAGTTACAACACACATGTGCTGGGTCATGGAGGAAAAGAAAGAGATGAGAAAATAATTTACCAAAAAAACCAAAAAACAAAAAAAACAAACCAAAAAACCACCAAAACACTAAAAGCTATTGAACCAGGATGGCAACTGGATGAACATCTATTGCAGCCTGGGTCTCCATTGCCGTGAGCTCAGCCAGGGGGAAGATAGTCAAAAAATGTCCTCTCACAAGAGCAGGGAAGGCTGTGTTTTGGTGCCCCACAGCAATGATTGCTGTTCTGGCAGACTGGTGCCATAGGCAGCAGCTTGTGCCCTGCCCTGGCTCTGGCACACTGAGCTCAGTGAGCTGAGGTGCAGGTGCTGATGCCAGTGAAGGTTTCTGAAGGTGTTCAAGGAGGACATGACTCCCCTGCAGCCAACAGGACAAGGGAAAGTTGTCTGGACTCTGGAGTTAGAGAGACTGTGGGAGGGTTCTGACATTTTTTAGTTTGATCTCTGGAATAGTAAGGTTGTTGAAGGTAACTACCAAAGGGATAAATTTACAACTCTAGAAGAATGTGCTGTTTTCTCCCCTGTCCTGCCTCTCTCTGGGGCACGTGTCCCTCTCCTCACACCTTGTACCTCTGTCTCTGTGTGTGGGGCTTTATCTCGGTGATACCTCGCCCGTCCGCATCTCCATCCCCCTGCTGCCACCATATGTCATTGGAATGTTTCAAGTAGTGAGTCTGGTTTACTTAAAGAATAGTGCTTTTAGAGGAATAATACTTTGCTTTGTTTCCATTAGGACCTTAGAAAAAACGTTTATGGGAGGAAAAATAAACAATCCCACCACCACTCCTTAACAACAGAGTACTTACCCTCTCCTAATGCTACCAGTTCCTTCTTTCACTGAGGCCGTAGGCACCTCCCATAAACTCTGGAGGGCTCTTACATGTTTTTTCTGAGTGCCCTGAACATAACTCTCCCCAATACACACACACAAAGGCACACAGAGACTTCATTTTCCAGAGATGACCAGGCAGGGAGTTTTGTCACACTGACTGCAGCCCAACAACGTGTCCTGGTTTCTCAGAGAGCTGCAGAATAGGTGGCTGCAGAGGGGTCAGCATGGGAGACAGTGGGACAAGGACAGCACAAGGCTCTTTTCCACAGCCCATCTGCATCCCTCCCGTGGAACAGCCAGTCCTGCTCTCCATGCAGGTCTCTGCCTCAGGGCTGTGCTGCACTTCCCAAGTGTAGTCACAAAGGGTGGGTGGAGCAGCCCAGCAGGAGCTGTAGAGGTGAGGGATCACACTGGGATCTCTGCTCTTTGAACACACACCCTTGGACCTTAGGAGGAAGGATTCCTACCTTAGGAAGCTTTAAAATTGCATTTTCTGCTGGCGTATTTTCATGGTGTTGATGTGATTGCTGTGCCACACTCATGAACTGCAGGTAACAAGGATTCTCAGGAGATTTTACTGACAGCAAAGGAGCAGACCATGAACTGGGAAGAAGAAGAAGAAGAAGAGAGGAGAGGGCTCCACAGACTTTCTATAAGTATGGACCAGTCTGACACCCACTCCTGACATGGTCAGAACCATGTGTTGTTGCCTGGGGCCACACCTGCTCCTGAATAGCACTCCTTACCTCCAAGAAGATTAGAAGATTAGGCTGGAGTTTATAATTGTAGCAATATTAGATCCTTAGATTCCTCATAGCTCAAGGAGGAATGTAGGTGGATGTTGTTTGAAGCTCTCACCTGAAATATCTCCAAGGATTTCTTTAGTAAATGTACACACACGTCATCAGTAAAGTGTGTTTAGGAGTGAGAGAAGGGATCTTGGTTAGCCCCTATATGACACTTATCTTAAAGGCTACTTAGCTAATTCATCATTTCCTTAGGACTAAAGATATGTCATAACAGCTAAGCCAATGTATATTTGTCCATGACTGCTTAAAGCCAACATAATTCTGAAGATAGCTATTAATCTAGGTGCCATGAGCAAAACATCTGATAAATTTAACTCTATCTTTCAAGCTCCATAGTAGTCTGTCAATTGACCCTGATTCTTTCCGTTTATTTGGAATACAGCATTCTTTTAAAACTCATTTTAAAATATATTTAAGGTTAAGATGAGTTTTGAACTCTTGATTTTAAGTTTTTGATTAGGCAAACCTTCTGACTTGTTGCCCTGGTGATATCCTTGTCTTTATTTCTTCATGATCAAGGTACTATTTTAGCTCTACATTATTTTCCTCAATTTAAATGAAAAATGTGAAGACTTTTGAAAATGGCATTGACAGTATGAATGTTTGCCCACAGTGAAGAACACAAGGATACGCTGACACCACAGACATGGGACCAGGCTGAGGAATATGTGCTAAGATTCTATACAGAAAAGGTGTAAAGGGCACGTGGCACTTGATTCTCCTGCTAAAATCAATAAACTGAAAAGTTGGAAATTGGATTATTATGAACCACCTCTTACTCTCTTCTGCTCTTTAGAGCCTGTAGAGTGTCACTTTTTGAGGCATGGACTGACAAAATATGTTTACAGTAAAATCTTGGATGAAACAAGGCCCACAGTGGTGAGAAGTGCATTGTCCTTCCAGGCAGGACCTGGCAACACGGTGGATGAGCTGAGGCCTTCACTGCCCTCCAGCCTCTCTGAGTCCTGGTGTCAAAGTCCATAGCCTGTGTGTGTGTGACTCCTCTTGTTCTGCTTCTTCACCCAAAGGCAGAGAAACACCACCTGAGCAGCTCCTGGAGCTGGCAGTTGCATGTGGATGGAAGATGATCTGTCCTTTATAATGGTACAGAACACTGTAAGCATTTTCATCAAGTAGCTGTATTTTTGCTTCTGGGAGAGTGTGACAGGTACTCATTACTGCCCAGTGTGATGGCAGTTGCCCAGCCCTGCCTTGCTGGCACCTGTCCTGGTGGCAACATTTCTTCCACCCAGCCAGTAATAACCTATAATTCAAAGCAGAGTGGTGACTCCATGATATCACTTTTAACAAAGCAGCCAAGCAAAGGAACAGCGACAGGAGTAGCCACTTAATTGCCTGATAATAGTCATTGCACTTCAGTTTATCTAATAGTCTTTATTACAGGTTGTCAATTTTGCATTTTTTCCTTATTTAGTCAGTTGTTTTGCCAATATTTTCACAAAACATTTCCAGATTATCTGAGGCTTACAGGAGAGCTTACCCAGAACAGAAGTGGATCTACTGATTGATCCACTGCTGCTTGTAGTGAACTCCAGAGGAAAGTCAAACCCCATTCCTTTCTGTGAGGTTTTATACAGAACATTTATTGCATTTTCATGAGCAGTTAGATGTATTTCTACAACCATTTTTTTTCTTTTTTTGACAATATGAAGTATGAAGTTATTGGGGGAGGCTACATTATCATGGGTAAGATATTCTGAGGATATTTCCATAGAATCTGATAGCATTTCTTCACTACCCCACAGCATCAGCTTGTATTTGTTCAGAAAATATTCCCAAGATTTTCAGTATTTTCTTTGTACTTTTCCTCTATGCCAAAAAGGTGCCTTAGTTGTAAATCCCAGCTTGACTCTGTAAAAAGAGTATAGAATATACATTGTAAAAGTCACTTAATAGTTAAATGTGTGTCACAGCAGGGCTTTTTACCACTAAGTGGGCAGGGCACTCCCCTTCCAAATGCTGGACTTTATACTTGCCATTTGCACTTCAATGCATATTGACAGTCCTGTCCCTGAGACCAGAGCACTTTTGGGGAAAGCATTCCTTGTCTGAAACACAATTTGAGCAGTATTTTATTATACTGTGACCCTGTGAGCATACATTCAGGAGGGACTTTTGGGGTTTATTTCAGCTGATTATGGAACACAGAGCAGAATACAGCCAGTGACCTCTGTAAATGATCACATATTTGACTTTTGGATAAGAAGTCATCTAGTCATAAATGATTTATCTAAAAGATTCTGTCTGATCTGAGACTAAGCTTCACCCAGCTGCATTAGGAAAGCATGTAACAATTTATAAATTTCACATACTGTAGTACTTTAGAAAATATATTTATGTTCTATATTCTTTACATATATCTGGACTGGATTTTGCAAGCTAACTCAAAGTAAAATCAGATTTTTGAAATGTTTGTTACAAAGCCCTTCCTAAAAGTCTGGTATTCATTTCAGGATGATATCCTGTATTTAATAAGAATTGTTAATATTGTCTGTGCAGCATAATTACAAAACTGTACTAAGATGTGGCACTCAGAAGAAGTGTTCTTTTCATCTTCATTCCTGCGGCGCAAGTAGGATGTGCATCACATCAAAACTATCTATTCAACTGCCATTTTGTTTATAACATAGTCTAAGGCAGTGACTTTGAAATGAATATGCAAATAGGAAGAAATATAGAAAAATAAAAACATCTGATTTTTTAAATTTGTCCCATTCCTCTGGTGCTTGACCTTCCTGGAAGTACTGGGCTATCACACATCAAGGCACCATTCCTTTCATACAAATTACTCAATTCAAATACATTTACTTTATTTTCAGACTGCAGTTTCATTATCTGTGTTGGTAAGTAATCTAAATTCTTCTCCAAACTTGCTCTGGTGGCAAGGCCAAACAAACCAGTTGCAGAAAATGCTCTCCAATGCAATTTCTCACTAATCCCTCAGAGTTTAACGAATGTGCATGCATCACAATTTATTTTTGGAATTTCAGAATTGAGAGGGAAAAATAATTGAGCCAAACTAGGCAGGTGAATTCTGAAAAAACATTTCTAAACAACCTATTTCAGTATTTCCTGGTTTGCTTGATTCCTTGGGACACTGATGATGGCAGTGTAATGTATATCAAGAAAGTTTTGTAAGGTTTTTTTTTTTGTATTTAAGTCTCTGTTGTGCCAGATGCTGGTTATATTCAAATTCCACAGCAATCAAAGGAAGGAGGATGTTTCCTACTGCACAGGACACAGGGATAATACAATTCTGAAGCATGTGTTTAATTTCAATCAGTCTTACCTTAGGTGTCTCCTACCTTATGCCAAGTTCTCTGTGCAGCCCCAGAGAAGATGGCAAAGCAGCTGAGGAATCATAGGGTTCCTTTATGAAGAGGTTTCCAAGGACTGCATCTGGAACCTCTGTGTGAGGAAATTTAGAGTTAAAAATGTACAAAGCAGGAAGTAGAAAAAAGCAATGGAGAAGAGCAGCACTGCATAAATATTTAAACCCAAATCTTTCCCTGTGACCTATGTAGAGAACAGATGTGGACAAGGATTGCTGTGAAAAGGTACCAGTATGACCACGAGCATTCACATTAACTCAAATGCATTAATAATTGATTTCAGGCTCTAAGTCCGGTAAAAATTTGCTCATATGAGTAGTTGTATTCTTCTATAAGCTATCTGGCCAATTATAGCCCCAAATACCAAGCACTGATATCCCTCAGTCACTGGAGAAGGACTGAGAGTAATTCCTTCTGACTTCAGTAGCGTGGGAACAAGGTGCTTCTTCTGCTTCCTGATTTTAAACTTGTAACCTGTTTCACAGACACTACTGAATATAATAACATTTAAGGTCAGATTAGTAAATGGTTCTCTGTATTTTAGCAGAACAACTATATCCAGTCTGCTATGCTTCACAGAACAGAAAGATTGTAAGACATTTCAGTTAATTTAGCTATGAATTGCATTAACTGATAGTAATCTTGAAGAAAAGTTAAGAATATCTGCAAAATCATCAGGTCTAAGGAAGAGGCTTCCTCTGAAATATTAATTTTCTTTTAACTAAGAAAAAAAATTCTTATCATATGAGCTGGACAGGTCTTTTCCTGTAGTTTTCAGACTCTGATGTTTTATTGACCAAACTCCTTGGTTTAGACTTGAGCTCATATTCTCTGAGGAAGTACAAGTGGTAATTATGCAGGTCTTTCCTTCCCTGTCATGGGCAGCATTCACAAGGGAGATTTACAACCTTCAGCTTTCAGATACAGAAACTGGTTGTTTAACTTCAGAGAGAACAACTCTGACATGGTGAATGGCATCAGAATTGGAACAAATCCTCTAGAAACTGCCTACATGGACACTCCTGGGAGTTAATAATTATGGTGGGGGGTTTTGCCTCTTCTTTCTCCTGTAGTAACCCCGGCTCCAAGATGGCTCAAAATTTAATTTGTTTTAGAAAACAGACTCCTAAAAAAATGCATTTTACTCCTCTAGGCAATAGCAGACCTACCTTTAGCAACAGCAAACTAACCAATGGACTGAATGATATTTATTAAATCGTAACAAATTCAGTGAGATAAGTGATCATAATGTAAAGACACCACAATGAAAAATTGTGTTAAGAGTTGGTGGAAGTTGAGTGCTGGCCTAGATACAGTCAGGACAACTATAGACAAAATACACTGTAAATGAACTTCAGTAATGAGACCTGAGATGTATTTTCTTATCAGAAAGCATTCAAAAAGTTCTGTTCATCTGACTTACATTTAGCTGAAATTTTGATCTATAGAGGAAACAGTTTGGCTCCATGCTCCTGTAAATGTACACATTTGCTTCAGAAAGAAGAAAGTGAGTTACAATCAGAAATTTACTTTTAATCAATGGTCTTTCATTTCACTTCAGTAAAGTTTGGATTAGCCCCTTAATGCACCCGCTTATCATGACTGACAACAGTCCTGCCTTCACACATTTGGTTGATCTAAGCCTGGAGAAGGTGCAGAGGGCAGGAGAGCTGCACAAGGAATATGGCTGGTCTGTAATGGCTGCATTTTTGTGACCCTTTGTGGATTGTAATAAGGATCTTTTTATTAAAACAAAACAAAACAAAACAAAACTGCAAGAGCTTGGGGGCAGATCTGTGTTCTCTTTTGGCCTGTGTTAACCTCTAACCAAAATCTGGCCATTTAAAAAAAATGTGCTTCAGCTGTTTTTCTTTGCTTTTGGAAGTTTAAAATGAAATATAAAGCCCATAATAAAATGCATATGAGAACACAAATCAATAGACACGAGAACTCTGTTAAGAACTATGCAACCATTGAGGTCTTCATTAACAAGAGTGTTCTACTTGTGAAATTCAGAAAATGCTCTTATTCACTGGTATGCATGTTGTTGTTTGTGTCATTATTTATTTCTATGGTAACCCAAACAGTAAAGACAGCAATATTAGACAACAGTAATCAAGGAAAAAAAAAAAAACCAACCTCATTGCAAAAGGAGACAACTAAGAGCCAAAACAGAGGTGTTTAGATGATGGTGTAATTTGCTATAATAAGTGTTTAACCACATATTTGGCAAGCCCTGGATAACTCACTTATGAGTAATGCATTTGTCCAAATTACATTCAAATAAAAAGTAGTTACCATGCTCCATTATCATGTGTTCTGCACAGATATTTCCTCCCTATCGATCTTCCCACGGCAAGAAGGCCTCTCACTGCACTCAGGTTAGCTGGGGACTGATGCTGCTTTCTCTTGCACAGCCTCTGCGAAGCTGCTTAGGTGCTCTGGAGCCACATATCATCAGTCCATTGCTATCTGGAGCTATCTAACTTCCTTGTGCAGCCTCCCACTCGCCTCTTCCCTGTCTTCTCCATCTGGAGGGAGCTTGGCTGCTCTCCTCCAGCCCCAGCTTCCCAAGTGCACGGCAGCTGCAGCTGCCAGAACATCTGCTGTCTCCTGGCCTTGCTGGGGTGAGGACCAAAAGCAGAGCCTTTTTAAATTTGGACACTTGCCTCCATTTGAAACTGGATGAGTTCAAAGTTGTTCTGTTTGTCCTGAGACTTGCAGCTTCATGGGAATAGACAACTGTCTGTAACACAAATTCAAGTGCACGTTTCAAAGGGATACAATGCATTGTCTTTAGAATGCACTGGCATTGTGCCTGCTCTTCCCCTGCATCTGTGGAGATTTGGGGTTAGAACAGTCTCATTCTAAATAGGAGTAATTTTCAAGAAGAAGGAGTGGAAGGAATGCAAACCCAAATAAAATTAGTCCTTGATTCTGCAACTGCATCCCTCAAAGGTGGGCTTCTGCTGCACCAGTGCCTCCAGCCTCATACAAAAGCTGAAACAATGTGCCCTGGGCTATTCCTGATGAAGGCAGAGGTTGCCTCTTGTTTGAAAAGGTGCATTTGAAAAAGAGATACCTTATTTGGAAAGTTACGAGCATGGAATAACATCACTGAAATCTCACAGGAGGAAAATCTGCACAGCAGCCCCTCATCAGCTGTACTTTTCATCTGTGGGTCAAATCATGCCCTGGCGATGTGCAGAGCTCCCACTGACTTCGTAATGGGAAATGTATTACTTATTTAGAGCTGACTTGGCTTTATCTAGAATGATTGAATACTTTGGTTATTAAAAGTTTTGTGGTTTGGAGAAGCAATATCAACAGGTGAAACGCCCTTCTTTGCCACTCTGTTCTGCACTTTCTGACAGGTTTCTGCATGGGGCAGGATCCAGTGTGTGTTGATTAGTGAGGCTCTTCCAAGAACAAATCCTGGACCTTGAGCACAGTGTGAACAATGTGGGATGCAGTAGGAGCTCAGCTTTATCCAACTCGTGCTGGCATGGAGCTGTTTGGGACTCTCAAAATGTGTCTAAACTGACATGTTGGCTTGAAATGCAAGCTGACACAGCTTCATCCCCTGAGCCTTCCCCACTGCTTGCTCAAACCTTGAACTACTCTGGCTTGAGTCTGGAGTGAACAAACAGACTCTCTGAGGAGGAAACCTCAAGCTCAGAAGAGCTTGATCATTAATCAGGCTCTCTCAGAGCTGGAGGAGCTCTTGACTGTATGAACTCAAACTTCAACATTAGGCGAGATGTTCTTGCACCCAGAGTTGCTCTTTGGGGAGCTCCCCACCCCTGTGGCACCCACAGACAGAAACATGCTGGTCCTCCCCCTCCCCTGGGGCCCTCACAGCTGCTTCTTCCAGAGCAAAGATCCTTACTGGAAACCATCTTACAGAAAATGGGGCTTAAGGGCCTTTGACAGTTTCCCCAAATCCACTGTGGTCCTCTCTAGGTCCTTAGTAAGGCACATTGGCACATACTGTCCCTGTCACCATGTGGGGAAGCAGGAGCTGCCTTTAAAGCAGGAAGTGATCAATACTGAAAATAGAATCAAAAATGTGTCTCGAGGGGGATGGGCAGCCCCCTGATGCAGATACCCACTGGATAGAGAACAAGCTGCTCCAAATAATTGTGCCGGTCTGGAAAGAAGATAGAAGCTACTGCTACTCAATTTGCACCATTGCAGCTCAAAGCTAAGTAAGCATAAGTAGAATACACAGAAAATGCATCTTTAGCTGTAGTTAAAAGTGAAACTTAATACCCTGTGTTAGCATGTTGTACTCTCTTACGAAGAAAACTAATTTATAGGTAAAGAAACAGAGCTTAAAACCAAGAGACTGTGTTTTTAAAGAAGCTAAGTAAAATGCATACTTACCTTTTATTCTTCTGCTGTGTGTGCCCTGAGCTGGTCCAGGGAGTTCTATGAGGTAAGAAATTCCTGGTCAACAAAAGTTCCTTTTCTGAAAAAAGTGAACATAATGGAAACGGGGAACCACTTACCAGGCAGCTGAAAAAGGAGCTGACTGTGCAGAGAATTTCACACCTTATGGGTTTTGGTCAGTAAAGTACATAAACAAAATGTAATTTTCTATGCAATTACACAGGGTCACACAAGAATATTATGTTTTAGAAACCCACTCAAAAGTATATTGCTCTCTAAGAGCCCAATCCAGAAAATGGTTCCTCACTTTAGTAAAGTTGCTCGTAAGCATTTCTGGGAGTGGGGCCTATGAGACATTTTTCTTTTTATGCTTTCTTAAACAGTTTATGTGATAGTAACAACAGGAAGATAAATTACTTTGAATGGTAGCAATTAGAGAAATAAGGAGTGTGATAGATTTACCATGTGGAAAACATCTCTCACACATTTTCCTACAGTCATTAAACCTGCTTTTAATGACACAACACTTATTTCAGAAAGAAACAAAGTTTATTTGATGAAAATAAACAAGCTGATCAACACTAAATACTTCCCATACACATGATAACAATGTTATGAACTCTAAATACCTTTTTACTTTACACTTCTACAAGACATTAAATTACAATGACTGTCTAATACATGCCCACTGGTAATTTCTAGGAATTCCTTAGTTTCATATCAATGTCCTTAACCATATATCAATATCACAATCCAGAACATGCCACTCACTTGAAAAAATTATACAAGAAGCACTATCAAATGAGGATCTAAGGTAAATAGGGATACTGACCCATTGCTGCAGAACATCACATTCAAACGTCACCCTACACACAAAAGAAACATTGCGGATATAGTTTGTGTCAACACATCTGAGGTCTTTTCATAAACACTGTTTAAAAAGTAAATTGAAACCCACTTTCAAATGAAAGTCAATGTGCAGGTACGTGCATACTGGATACACAAAATTCATTAAATACAAAATTCATACTGTACATTTAAATGAAAGAAAGACTGTGCAGTACAAGACTGATCTCACATTAAAATAATAACCGTTATCTTAAATGTTAAGCAAAAGTTGGTTTGCTTCATTACACTCAGAAGGGGGAAAAAAAATCTACCAAACATTGCTCAAATAAAATATTTCCCAACATCACAGTGTTTATTGTAAACCCCGAGATTCTATTTTAGTATATGAAAAGATTTTCTCCAAACATCATAGAATATCACATGAAATGAAAAGGAAGAGAAAGAAAAAAAAAAAACCAACCAAAAAAGCAATAAAGAAAAAATCAATGTTAGACAAAATTTTCCTCTTTAGGGGCTAACTTTTAGGCCCTGATAAAAGTTTAGATCAATACTCATACCAACACGAGTGGAGCAAAAATGCCCCTAAAATAATACCTGTGACAAAATTGGCACACACATATAAATATCTAACTATACAGCTTTGTACCTGTGACCCTATTTCCCCCCTAGTTTATATCCTACTTCAAGTATTCGGTTGCAGAGTTAAGGTAAAGACCTGATTGTAAGAGACACAGACGATTGTCTCCTACTGCGACAACAAATTTGTCATGAGAAACCAGTTTTGTTGTCTGAGTTTCCAAGTGCAACATTTGTCATATGTGCTAAATATACTCCCAAAAGCTTTGCTGTTTCAAAAACAAAGATCTAAAATGCCATTGATAGTTAAAGGACAAACTTTTTAAACATGAATGAAATTGGGATTATCTGTGCTATGCTAATTCTATACATTTTACTCTATTTACTGAAGACAGTAACATCCAGCAGGACTCCTGCTCAAATAAATTGCTCTTTGATTGCACCAATAATTATGGTACAAATAAATAAAATATCATCTCTAGACAATAATTTTAAGGGGGTTACTATGTATGGCTCATGTAGGATGTTTAGGGTTAATCGCACCACAGGTTCGAAAAATAATTTTTCTAAATTCAGTGCAAGACTTCAGGAGTATCCATTTAGATTTTTTTTTCTTTTTTTTTTTTNTTTTTTTTTTTTTTTTTTTTTTTTACAGCAGCAAAGAAAAACTACTAAGGATTAAGGCCACCCATGCTTAAATTTATTGTTTGTCCTTTAAAAATGCAGATATTCTATTTCCACTGCCATCAGCATGGAAGCATTTCTTCCATGGACAAAAAGATGCCTCAACAAAACAGCCAAACATTTGCACATGTTTGCCAGACTGACTGAAAATGTTTGTGGAGTCAGAAGGAACTTCTCCTTGAGAAGTGGTAGAGATCTGACTGTCAGTTAAGTCTCTCACTGAATGTAACAACTTCACATTTTTATTTTTCCTTGCATGTGCTTTAAATTTATTTTACTAGACACATTTTGTTGACACAAACAGCCTTCAAGTGCTGTTTGTTCATTGGTATTTTCTTTAACATCTAAGATTCATTGGGGTCCATGTTGGAGACTGTTTTTCAATGTAAAGAACAGTAACAAACAGTTCCACATTTACAGGAGACCTAGTGCATATACTGTATTCACAGCAATCTTATCTTTATTTTTGTTTTTGTTTGTTTCTTTAAGAGTCCCAGCTTTTATTGTTGAAAAAATGTATGCATTTGGGTGGTAAAAGCTTGATATATCCTTGTGTACATGTCCATATTTATATACACATGTATGTATTTATATACACTTCAAGCTTTTACCATCCAGGAATAGATACATCTTGTATATAATCATATATTTATGTTCAAATTAGATGTCCTATGCATTGTCAGAGACACACACCATATTTTCATAAAACTAAGCTTTGTCATCAGTTATTAGTATCAAAAATTGATTTCATTTCCAACCTGGCCCAGAGCTTAATACCAGTTATAGTATCAATATTTGGTTTTGGTTTGTTTTCTAATTTATTTTATTTTATCAGTAAATAAAAGAAAACAGAGGAGGGTAAAGGCTTGTTTTTATTTTTTGGAAAAGCCTGTATCTAACTGGGGGTAAAGTTAATGCCAACACCCTTAGATAGCATTTTACTAATACCTCTTTGATAATCTAGTGCAATAGAAGTGATACTTTAGAATAGACTAGCTAAAATCAGCAAATGCAGATACCACATCTAAGGGAATCTGAATTACTTATTAAAATCAATATTAATTTATCAAAAATTAGTTAAATAACCTGTTTAACTAAACTTCATCAAACAATCATATTCTGAACAGATGGTTTCTTTGTAAAAACAGAGTAACTCACAAGACCCACTGAAGACAGAAATGAAGCTCTTGTAATTTCTGCTTGAGTCTCCTTCATTATTTTCCAAAGTATCTAATTTCACAATAGACTACAACAAATAATGGAGAAAATGCCAATTAATCCAGCATTTCATTAGATCTCAACCTTAGCATTCATTTTCTGCATCTGTGATCTTCTCCAGGATATCATGGTCATGTTTGGAGATCCAATGCAATAGATTATCAGTGTTACCTTCCAGTGCTACAGTTTTTTCTTCCTTTTTCACTAGTTCCTCTGACAACTGAAACAAGGGAACAAAATATTCCAATTAACAACATGATTGAAGCATCCAGAACATCTTAGTTCTCATCTAATCAAGATTCTCATACATATGAGTGGAGATAATGCCTTCCTAGGGGCTGATGATAAAGTAAGGCATTTAAATTCAATTTGAACCCATTTATGTTCATAGGGTGGCAATTAGTTTTATTGCTGATTTGTATGACACCCTAAATGGGAAATATTTTAAATACCTAAGCTGTCAAATTCTGTTGTGCTTGTGATTCTGTAAACGGTGAGTTTTCTGATCTTGTCTATAAGCACAGTAGCTTTGAAAGGGAAATGCTATTAATAAAATTAAATATTTTTCTCTGAGAACCAAGGGAATCATCCATTTATTTCCACTTAGTTCCATGGCAGGTGGAATGTGTAGTACCTCTACCAGCCTTCCAAAATCAAAGCACCATTTTCCTGTCATATTTTAAGCACTTTAAGTTCACTTTAATTTGGAGAACACTGGAGAAAGGTTTTATGGATACAAGAAGCTCAGATATGCAGAAGTTAAAACACACAGCAATGTGTTAGGAGGTTTTCAGCCACACACCCACTAATCACAGGTGCTCTGCCTGGCTTGGCTGGCATTGCTGCAACCCAGGGGACTACACGAGGGAGCACAGCTCCTGTGTCAGCACAGCTCAGCCAGTGGCAAAGAACCTTCCTGGCTTCCACCAACTTTGGATGAGACTCTGTCTGATTGTGAGTACAGAGTGAGGCTCCATGATTGTTATTGTTCCTTTAGTTGTGCTGCAAACAAACAGTGCAGTACTCTTCAGCAGAGAGCAGTGAATTGGTCTTATTCACAGTATCTGTATATCAGGTGAGTGGGAGGAATTAAACGATTCCTTTAGAGGGCAGTTGTTTGATGTGTGGGATTCTCCATTATTGCCCTTCTACTTTTGTAACCTTAAAAGTTTCCAAAACATCCCATTTTATGAAAAAGAATTTGCTATACAATGCTTAGGGTTTTGTATACAGCTGAAAAGTTATGTTTTTAAATAGAACTACTTGACTAAAATTCCCCTTTAAAATTTCAGAATCTAATATTTATCAGATAAATTATTCTGTGAGTAAAGCGAAACACTGTTTACAGAACAAACTATCGTATTATTTTAAATCCCTGTTTTCAAGTTCACATTTTTCTAGAAAGCACACATAACAGTTTATATCATACAAGCATAGATGAACAGTTCCACTTTTGCAGTGAGAGGTTGGTACAATTCTTCTGGTTAAAACACTTAGGGACTAATCCAAAGCCCACTGAAATGTGGAAAGGTTCCCACCGATTTTAACAAGTTTTGGATCTGGCCCTTGAACAGTCTAAAAATGATTTCTGCAGAGCTGGAAAGCCAGGGAGTTCCTAAAGTAGATCATGTTACTAGTTCTGGCATATAAAATCGTTGCAAACTTTTTATGAAAACTGTAAGTCAGCGCATGCATTACGTTTGGTGAACTGTGCATAGCTCCCATTCTTTTGTGTGCTGAGAATTTCTTAATCATCATTCAAAGAGATGGCAGAGGAAGCACACCTATAAATTAAGGAGGAGAGCACATTCCAGAAACTGCAGCGCAATAATGCCTAGGTTTTTTGAACTAAAACGTAATCACAGCAAATCTTCAACGTAGTTGCTATTTTACAAGCTGAAGTTCCTCTGCAATTAACACTCTTTTATGCTTGGAAAAAATAAGAACCCAGAATAAAGTGTCCGATCTGAGGAACAGCAGCAAAGTCCAAAATGCACTCCCTCTCCATCCTGTTCCTCAGAGTTTCATTGGGGTTTTACTACAGAATGAAAGCCCCCAAATAAACCTCACCCACTTAATCAACCCACCCATTCATCAGGAAACCATACACATATTGGAAGTGTAACAAAAACTTGTTCACCACAGGTAGGAAATGCAAAGTATTTCTCAAGTAAGTCAAATAAATGTATAAAAGGATATTGCTGTCAAATACCAACTGAGGTTGAGTAAATTAAATTTATATCTGTTTCTTCAATTCTGTACTTGGTACAAGTCACTGAACCTCTAAAACAGAAATAAAGTTTAGCAACATGCATTGGGTCTGAATTCAGCAGTGCTCCAGCTGAAATTAATGTCTTATGAGTTTGGCACCTCTGTCAGTCCATTAGATGTCAATGAAAATAGCAGAAGGATGTGAAGATATAAAAGTGTAGTAGCCCAAAAATATTTGTTCAGATTGTTTTTCCTTTGGATAAAGACACCTGCCTGATTAGTACTTTTTACCTCCAATCCTTTCCTCTCAGCAGTGATTTGCAGAAACAAGCTGGAGAGGGTGGGTAAACACAAAGGGGTTAAAGGGGAAACTGTTTAATAACAGTAGTAAAATGCAGGCTATTTTTGACATCTGGGTTAATGTCCATTATGCTCCATATGCTTTCCAAATGTTTGCAACAAGCACCCAGATACAAAAACAGATACCCATTCACATAGGCTTAAATTGCCCTCTCCTAACCTGTTACACATGGTACCTACATAAAAGGCCAACAACTGATATGGTAATTAGTGAGTCTTATTGCAGGGAATTGGTATCTGACCAAATGTTAGTAGAGAAGGATATCATTAATGAAAACCTGTGAGGGCTATTTCTGCTCCCTAATCTATGACAAGGCCTCTGTACTATAATGGGATATCCTTTAAAAAGCCGTCAGGATGAATTCCTCAGTTTCTTCATTCATCATTACTGCAATCAGAGTACCAACAAATGTTGGGAAATTATTTCACTTTCTGGAAACAAGTAACTAGACTGGAATAAGGCTATAACTCATAAAGTCTTTCTCAAGTGATGTCCTGGGATTTGCCTGTGCCTCTTGCAGCAACATAATGTAAATTATAGGAAGGAGAAAAAAAAAGCATTCTCAATTTTCACCTTTGTGCAAAACCATGAATAGAATGACTCGATTAACTAAGACAAAACCCTGACACAGACCACTCTAAATTCTGTCCCTGCCACCAGCCTGCTGTGGGACTAAGGAAAAAGTAATATCATTTTTCTGTGCTTAACTTGCTTTTTGCTACAGCAGGCATAACATCAGGCTCCTCACAGGAATTTGCAAGGCTTAATGTTTGTAATGTGCCTTAAGAGTCTTGGATGAGTGCTAAGTACTATTATTTTTCAGTTCCTGCATTTGATTAAAACTGAAATAACACGGTAAAAATTAAATTAATATATTAAGCTACAAGTAAAGAGCAAGCATGTAGTTTGTGGAGCTACTTGTAACACTTTTAATACGAACATGTATTACAGAGTAGGTGATTCCCAAGGTCTGTACTGACATGTACCATGTGGGCATAACTTAACAACTGAAAAACCCCCCAGAAGTTTGATTCAGCCAAAAATCTGTTCGTGGCTTCTGTGTGAGCTCAGAGCTCGGGCCAGCGGGAGCACTGTGGGCTGCTTTCCCCTGCCCCTGAAGTGCATTTGCAAACACTATCACAGCCCAGATATTTGCAACTCAGCACAAGCAACAAAATTGGCTAGCACAGATCTGCTGGCGTGCCTACCACTGTCTAGGTCCTGTAACACAGAATGTGACAATGGCATGATATGTGCTGTTTGAACCTCCCTGTCATTACAGCCCCAACAATAAATACTGGTTTTGCTACTTCCTCCTGGCCTAACTCTTGAGGAAAGAAAGAAAACCCACCTCTAACTTTCTAAAGAATACAGTAACCTGTTAAAGCCTGTTATATCGACATGAAAATCTCTAGCGAGGAGGGCCAAGAAGAAAAATAATTAAGGCATATATTTGTATCCAACCTACGTAGGAAATTTTCAAGGCTGAGATGCCAAAGACACCTAAGACACTTGTTGAGCAGAGTGAAAAGGTAAAATCTAGTTTAAATTTATAGCATTCCTTCAGTGTCCCTCTAGGAGTTTGGCTTTTTGCCAGTGTTCCTTGTTAAAAATTTGTTAAACGTGTTTGGCATTAATGCAAACACAAAGTGCTCATTTGTTACAAATTCTATTGGAATGCATTCATTTAAGGCAATGAAGTAGTTACCAGAAAAGAAAAAATGTTCATTAAGTACATTTTAAAAATACAATGATGTATGCGGTGCATAACTATGGCGCCCCAGTGGCTATATAAATATCTGACAGAATAACCACAAGTTGTGTTTGGTTTGAAATTGGAATCTCTTAAACATAACTGATAGAACAAAAACTGGTTTTGTTTGTTGTCAAAACTGATGTTAGTCTTTCTTGTTTAGATCTAGTAATAATAACCAAAGTTTTGCCATACAATTTTTTACATCCCGAATCAATAAAGCCCACGGGTTAAAGTAATGCTCAAGGAAGTTTCTGGATTCAAAAGGTAAGTGCAGCACTGCACATTATCTGGAGAACACTGGACGCAGAAAGTAAACACCCTGCTTGGAGGAGAACAAATTTTAGTCATTCTTAAAAATTCCACTTAAGGAAATGTTACCTGGGAGATCTGCAACTGTCTGACAACATTCAGGTTCACCTCAGCAAAAGGTGTCCTGCTCTGCTCCTTTCAGAAAATAAAGAGCTCAGACCTAGTTTACAACATCCCAATAACAAATCCTCCTTTTATAATAATGTGAAATATCCTGGGCAATGACAACTCTTAATTTTGAATAAGCAACTCTGAGGTCTATTTCTTAGATGTTAGAAAACATCTTCTTAGCTACATTGTAAAACTAAAATAATTTTTCTCTTTTTTTTTCAGTGATTTACAGCTACTTACAAAAATGTTTAACATGATAAATACATGAGTAAAACATATTCAAAAGAAAGATCCAGAAACTGTGTGATTTAATTAAATATTGAAAGGTTCACAAAAAACCACCAGCATAAAAAGTTATTTATAAAGACAGAATTAACTTTGCTCCAATTCTGGCAAAGAAATTATTTATCCCATTTGTTGCTATTTATGTTTCAAATTCATTACACAGTAAACTTCAGACGGATCTGCAGCTGGTGGTAGAATCACTGCACGAATGTGATGAACTTTCCATATTGCTTTAATGCCAGAATTGTTAATCTTAGTTACGGATAAAAGCAGATACCATTGGGATGAATAAAATCAAATGGATTCAAGCCCTCTAGAGAGTAAGAGTCCTTGAAAACTACTGTACAATTATATCATAAAATTAGATGAAGTTTATGAACCTTGAGACTATTTGGACAAGGATGCATTCTCTACTGGGAATGTTTATAAATCAAAATTAGACAAGTGCTATATGAGTTAAAAGACAGCTATTTTTTTCTTAGAACCTCTTTCTTTTCATAAAACAAGTCTAGTCCAAATCAAAGCTCTTCAGAAATATGAGAAAACTCAGTACATATCCTTCAATCTGTCACTTGGACACTGTATTAAAAAGAGGGTTATAGGGAATGTTAAGGATGGCTTCAGAGCAGGACTCTTCCCATGGGCTGAGCTGGAGTGGACTGAAGATGATGGAAGAGTTTCCATCGATTTTTTCCATCGATTCCACGAGACCCTGGAGCCGCACAGGGAGGCGGCCGGGATTCAGCAGCGCAGGGCACGGGGTTCTTTGTCAAGACATTTATGACTTCCTAAAGATGGAGCACGTTGAGACCATTGTTACTTTTTGTTGTTGTTATTTAAATCGAACTGAAGTGAAAAGAAAAGAAGAATTCTTGGGTTTAAGTGCCTGAAAACACGACGCTCCCAACGTGATCCTGAAAGCTGTCGATAGCAGGGATCACTTGACGAAATTGGAAGGTGCCTTTTCCATCCTGGCTGATGTGGAATGCCATTTATCCTCACGCGCGGGATTAATTAGGACCCTTTTTGTTGTTGTTGGTTTTTTTTGGGTTTTTTTTTTTTTTTCCTAAGATCAAGGTTTCGCGCTCGGTGCTGCCTAATAACACGTTGTGCCTGCCCGCCACCTGGCCCGGCGCGGCTCGCCCGGCTCCGGCAGCGGCACCGCCTCGGGCCACGGCAAGTGCGGGCAGGAAACGCCGGCACGGCCGCGCTTAACCCGCGCTCTGCCGGCCCGGAGCCGGCCCTGCCACCGAGCAGCGACCCTGCGGCTGCAGATGTGCCACCGAGCGCAAAGTTACGGCACCGGCGTGGGGACAGAGCTGCCCCGGCCCCCCCGCCCTGCTCGGGGCCGCGGTCGGAGCGCGCTCGGCAGCGAAGCCGCGCAGCGCTGGCGGGGCCCGAGCGCACACAGCGCCCGTGCCTGCTGCCGGGGAAAAGAAGTGGTTAAATAAACGCTGTGTCAAGCCCCCAATCTAATAAGTCATCTTATTAGGAAGTTGTGATGCCCTGTTTGCCCTCGCCTGTGGCTTGTCTGCTCCACTGAAAGGTCTCCTGCTGGGACCTTTGTGGCATTGTACGAGGTAGAGAGGGCTGCTGCAATATATGAGCCTTGGTTTGGAGCAGCCAAAACAGCAGGAGAACTAGGCTGCAAAGAATTAAACATGTAACAACTTTGTAAAAGCACAGACAGTGATTGAGGTTGGCCCTTTTGCTGTTGACACATTCTGGCCCCTGTAGGTTGTGGTCACTAAGCCCATTAGAGCTGCAGTGTGGCAACATCTAGTTCAGCAAGTTCAATGTGTTTCTGTTTTATTTCTAAATACTGGACGCAAGCTGGCAGCGATAGGAGAGTGGAATATGGCACCAGAAATATGTCATAAACACAGTCGTCATTGTCAGGGATGTGAAATTAGTTTTCAAACTATTTATTTTTGGCAGACGGAGGGTGGGTGTATTTTTGCACTTTGTTAACTGAAATTTCATTGCAACTTGCTGCATGTTTTGTTTAATTAAGAAAAAAAAGGAGAGAGACAGGAAACCTCAAGATGCTGTTTTCTCTTAAAAGAGAAAATTTTCACCAGAGAAATCTTTGTTGCTAGAAATTCACTGCAAAATGAAACCAGAAAAAAATGAACCCAATAAAATCTCAGCTGGGATAAGTTTCACTTATGAGCATCCACTTATTTACATATCAACTCCCCACTGTACTTTTTTTTCCATTTCTTTAAGATAAAATATGCATTTAATTCAGATTTTAAAAAGTGGGTTGTGAAATGGACAAGACCAATTAATTAAATTAATGAAAGGAGGTATTACAGACATAATGAGGGGTAGATTTAAGTTCTAAACCCTAATATGCAGAAGAATACACCTTCCCATCTCCCTGTGGACCACACTTTTTCAGGGAACAGTGCAAGGTTTCTATTACACATTGATGAGGATGCTTGTGGTCCCTCAGCTCTGAGGGCTGTTTGCCTTTCAAAACAGTGATGTGGTCCCAGGTTTGATGAGTCCCTGAAGATTCATCTCTGCCAAGGGCTACCAGTCTGCAGAAAAGGAGCAAAGGATGAGTTGGCTGAACACTTGTGCATCTGAAACATTTGTCTGTCCATTGAGCCTTTTACATGCTGCCTCTGCCCTCCTCCCCAGATGAGCCAAAGTTTGTGTAAGAGGCAAAATGTTCAGAGAGGGATAAAGACAGGTCACAGCTGAAGGAGGGGAGGGTTTGGCAATCTTTTGTCTGCAGCACAGGCTGCTCCCTGGTGCTGTCCCCTGTTTTTTCCAGGGGTTTTTGCTCAGCCGTGGTTGCCCTTTGGGTGCCCCCAGCTCCCTACTCTGGCTGGGGGCTCCCTGAGCTCCAGCTTGCTGATCCACAGAAATGACTGGCCACTCCTTTTGCAGGGATGAAAATTATCTCAGAGGCAAAACACGTTCTTTCTTCGGCCACCAGTGATGAAGGAGCATTTCTTTGCTGTTCTTAAGAGTTTGCCTGAGCTAAGCAAGGTCAGAGCTGTGGCTTTTCTTTGGATGAGGGAAATTTCTAGAATGTGGTGGGGGGGCAGGTTCTGCCATCTTTTGAGAATTTCTGATAATTTGTGACTAGAAGGAAATTCTCAAAATCTCATACATATTTGTCTGGTTGTAGGGAGTATGATTTGGGTTTTACCTCATGCATCCTACCAGAGCCAGTCAATATTTAATAGCTAAAATTGGCTGGCTGTTGTGCTTGGATAACTCTAGTTACTGTGGCTGCTACCACACTGTTGTTAGAAGCATATTGGTTACTGGATGTTGTACCAGAGTAAATACTAATAAATTTGGTGGTTGTGGAGAGGAAGTTTAGTCCAAAAACATCCCAGCCAGTGAGGAGGCACACGAGGGCTGTACTCCTTCCTTTTGATGTACCCAAAGGCTAGATGGAGTCAGGCAGAAGAGAGGTGCTGAGAGCTGAGTGCAGGTTTGAGGTGCTTTGTGTGTGTGTGCCTATTTCTGTCCTTGGAAAAAGGGTGTATCCTTGGCCAGGGAGGAAAAGTCTTCTTAGAAATACTGGACATAAGCATGGTCTCCTTCAGGCACATGACTTCAGTAGGTTACTGCAAGTTTGCTGATGTTAGTTTTTCCCTAACCAAGCAATAACGAGAAATTTAATAGAGATGCATCTCATGGCTTGTGCCTGCTTTCCCAATCACCTCAGATTTCTCATCTTCTAAAGTTGAGAAAAAAACTAAAGGGCTTCAAGGTATTGCTCTGTGGATATGAATATTTGTACTGGCAGCTGTATGTCCAATCTATACTTCATCATTTAGATAAATCAGTAACATGCCATTTCTTTAGTTTGTTCAGCTGGTTAATAACCTAGTACTCACTGAAGTTGTCCTATCAGGTATATCTAAATAGTAATTGTGCTGTGGAAGGCATTGTGAGGTCTGCTTATTGTATTAATAATAACAATATAAAAGAAATCAATATGTCAAAGTATAATCAGAGTTCTGTTGTACACAAAAAGCCTGTTTTACAGTACATGAGATACACTCTCACCTTCTTCCCCTCCAAATGATCCTAAATATATAATTTTATTTTACATGGTTCATGATATGAAATTACTTATAAAAATAGTGTCTGATGTTACAGTTGCATCTTTGAATGTTAAGAAGAAGGAGATACAACTAAGGCAAGCATTAGTAGGTTTGGTCTATTTGAAGACCAGTGCTGGATCCATTTAAAGCCCTTCAAACTGCTACAGCATTGCAATGACTGTGTGTGGCACTGGGAACAGGACCATACATGCTCGACAGCTACTTATTTTTTAAATACCCATCCAAGTAACACGCAGCATTTTGAAACCTAACTTGTGTGGTCTAATTATGCAATAATTTTTATAATTTAGGCCCCAATATTATGAGCTTCTCCACAATTATGGCTCTGCCCACGCATTTCTCAGTGCATGATAGGGAAGACTTAGGGGCCAGGTCTGTTAAACATACAAGTATATGTTTTAATTTTTTAATTTTTACTCTATGTGAGGCTTACAAATGCACTTGATATTAAGAGAAGGCTTAAGAGTCTATCATGGAGACCTTAGAGGCCTTCATTTAACTAAGGGCACACATATTATATTCCATGCAGACTGAGGACCCACAGTTATCAACATTCCAATGATAATCAGTATTACATAAAGGGAAATAATAGAATAGCAATAAGCAAAATATTTGCCCCCTCCCAATCTTCAAACACCACCTTCATAACCACTGTACTCTAAAACACATATATGTGTGTAAGAGTTGGAGAGATCAGAGGCTTAGATTGTAAGGTTTCCAAAGATACTCAAACCATCTATGCAAGTGTCAAATGACAGGTAAACATGTACAACTAAAAACATGAACTTCATTATGAAATCATGTAAAACTACAATGGTGACATTTTCTACTTAATACTTTTATAAAAAATTCTGATGCATTGCAATTAAACTGTTTAGCAAAACAAGACAAGGAAATTAATGAGCAAGAATAATCACCAGATTCATTATTAACTACAATTTACACTGAGTAGTACTTTTTTCCTAGAGAACACCTATTTGTCATGCCATTGTCTTTCTCCTCTCAATCTCCCATTTCAGCTGTGCACAGACCTTGTCTGACATCTTTCTCTATTCTTCTACTTGCTTAAACTTTATTTCCCTCCACTTTTTTTTATTCCATTCTCTGTGGCAGAGCTCTCTCCACTCTGTCAGGCTCTGTTGCCAACCTCTGACCAACTCACTGCTGAGTGGTGGCATTGGACAACAGCTGGAAATGGTGTGACACCATCACCCTCTACTTTCTCTGCATCTTGCAGTTCTGGAATAAGATAAAACATGAGAAGAGTAGTTCACAAAAAGCAGTTTTGAGGACAGTAATTTGCTAATTAGAAACAGCAAAACAAACCCAGAAGATACTCTTCATGTGCATGCACAAATGTCAGCCCCACTGAGGAAAAGGCAAAGCCCAGAGTGGAGCTTAATTATCGGAAACAACTTGGAAAATAAGAATAATGATGGCAGAACAAACATTGCTCATTCCTCCATTACTTTTACTGAGAGCAACAACTAAACAGATACTTAAAAAAACAAATTCCCCACTGAAACAACTATGAGAAACACAAGATAGTTTTAGGGCTACTTTCCAGAAACTGTTTTCACCAACTCTCTAACTCAAGAAGGTAAAACCATATTTGACAACACATCATAATTTCTCATTAAATACTCCAAATGCAAGCTAAATTATCTAGCCCATTTAATTCCAATTTTCTGGATTTTTCTTTTCTCACACTTGAATATCTTGCCTCATTTTCTATAGGAATTTAAAGATAAAATATATATATAGGTCACCACTGCTAGGTACACCTCTACATTCATATTTTTACAGTCTGGAAATAAGGCACAGTGGCCTGTGTTGTATAAAGAACATTGGATTTGGAAAAAAAAATGTGTGAAATTCAGCAAAAAAGCACAGCTGGATCATTATTTCATATCTGAATGCAGCATGCTGCATTATGAAAACATGAGGATTAAGTAAAAGAATGCAGTTTCACTGCATTTTTTTAGGAGGAAACCTTGTTTTTACAAACATTTCCAGAGATTAAATCAAACTAATTTTTTATTAATTTACCTAAGCTACTTTTTCTTTTGAACAAGCCTTTTTTTTTTTTTTTTTAATATACCCCAACTGTAATTTATCAATTCTTTTATCATCAAAAGTATTTTTTTAAGCCAGGAATAGCTTTTTAGCTGAGCTCAAAGGTTAATGGTGCAAAAACCAAAAAATAAACCAAAAAAGGTAGTATTTTCTTATGCAAGTCCCAAGTTCACAAACAGGGGATATGAAAAAGGAGCAGGAAGAGGAAGACGGTCACCTGTGTTCTCTGCAGGTTTTTTTTTCCAGTAGAATATTCGGGGATCTTTCATTTTATTAAATGAAATCTTATTTTTAATTCCCCAAGGTATGTACCTTCTATCATCAGGCATTACCACAGTAATGACCAGAAAATATTTTGTAGGCTCATTGTAGAAAATGCAGCCTGTTCCAACAATAATTTCTAATTTATCTGTCTTCCAAATTTCAAAGTGTGGGTCAGGAACAATTCACACCTTCTATTGTCTCTCTGCAGAAAGAAAGAGGGAATGAACCCTCAGGCTCCCTGCAATGCATGTGCCCTGAGAGCTCAGGGCTCCTGCTGAACCCAGAACATGGCATTTAATGACCCTCAGGAGGCCAATACCATCCACAAACCACTTAGCACCGTTCCAGTTTCATTTATCCTCGTGGTCTCTGCAGCTGGCATGGCAAGCCTGGCCAGCAGTTCCATGATACACGAGTCAGCATTGTTTGTGCTCTATCCAGAACCAATGCCAGCCCATTTCACTGAATGCCCATATTGCAGGAAAATTTACCACCCAATTCATCTTCACCCCTTCAGATTATTATTGATTTTAGAGATTTGTCGTATTTTTATTTCTTTCCCAAACTGAAGATTGATATTGCAATATCTTCTCTTTACACAGAAACAATTTTAAATCTCCTTTTTTTTAGGCTCTGTTGTGCTCTCTGTTCTTTCTCAGTGGCTTATCAGAAATGGGTAGAATAGCAAAGATGTAGGCAAACCTTGAATAGGTACATGGGTTAAAAATGGCTTTGTGCTTAAATAACTTCTTTTCCAACTATTTATTACATTGTTTCCCTTTTTTATTACTGCTGCAAATAAAGATAAGTTTTTAGAGGACTATGCACCAGAATTCCAACATCCCCACCCTGAAGAGTAATAGCTAATATTATATCCTGGTAATTACTATGCAGTCTTAGAGTTTGGGATTGCTTTTCTTCCATATGCTGCATTTTACATTTATCTAAAGGTAATTACATCTGCCCAGTCCCTCAAGTCACTGCAACCTAGATTTTGATATTTCAGAATTCCTTCAGTCCTGCAGAAGAACAAAACAGATTTCAAAACCATTTTGCAGGAAATTCCCATTAAATATGTGTGATTTCTCAAAAGAATGAGATGAAACCTGCAGGGCAACAGTCACAGCTCCATTCTGTGCATAATTCAACAAAGTGCCAACCCAGGCTTGTGGAATCCTTTGCTGTGCTGGTGCTGCTGGCTGACACAGTGTCAGCAGTTTTCAGCATTACACCACTATCAGCCTGTACTGGGACCCTTTAAAACAGCTGAAATAAAAGAGCTCTCTCTGCATATTTATGCCATCCTGCCCTGAGCACTTCCCGTTGGCCTCAGTAAATCTCTGCTAAATTTCAATCTACTCTCATGGTGTTCCAGCTGTTAGATAAACTTCCAAGGATATTTTTGTGACAGGTACAAACCTAGACAGGAAATCTCAAGAAGAAATCCTAAATTAATTATATGTCAACATTCAAGCCACAAGAAGGAGCAATTGTCATAAATTTTCGAAAGTTAGAATCCAATTTTAGTTGTAAGTGCAAAAAAGTTCACTGACTCAGTTGAGATTCAGTGCCAATAAAATAATGTATTTCATATTCTGCAGTAGTTCACTTTGGCTAAACATAGAAGAGCAGCTAAGAACAGCGAGCTGTATATTAAATCACATAAAAAACTCAAACACAAACTAATAAAAAATTGTAGATTTAAAATTTATAATTTGGAATTGCCTAATCTTATTCCACCTTTTTGAAAACAGATACAACATATAAACTGATTCTACACTAAATGAAAACATCTTCACTACCTAAAAATCTGACAATGGTGGCAAGAACATCTTTCTGCAATTCCCAACAGCACTGACTCCATGTCACCTCTCTCCCAAACACGGTGCCTTTCGTGTGTGCTGTGAATGCTGGAAGGACAAGGAAGGAAGGGGCTGAGAGGGCAGAGGGTGCTGTATCAGTACTAACCCACATTGCCCACGTCTCCTTGGCTTTAGCATTGCTGTAGGATTCTTGACAGCTTTTCCCATCCCTCTACAACGTGTCCTTGCAGAAACTGTGGCTGGTGCCCGGGACACAGGGGCAGTGTGAGTGCCCTGCAGCAGCCCTGGCTGCACAGGTGGCAGAGGCTCCATGGCCTGTTCCCCCAACACTCCTAACATTTTCCTACAATGCTGCTGAGGTTCATAACCCTTGCCATGCTCCCCAGAGGTGCTGCCCCAGCAGCAGTGGGGGTTTCTCTTCAGGTCCATCCCTGTGGCAGCCAGGGCAGAGCTCCCAACCCCAAGCAGCCCCCAGCAGCTGAAAAAGCCAACAACTGTGTGTCGAGTCAGGTGCTCAAAAGCGACCCTGTGCTCAAACCTGGCAGGGGGGGCCTTCCCAAACCCATCTGCCTAAAGACAAAAGGGAGAGTTTTGAGACCCCTCTTTGTCTCAGTATACAGAAAAATGTGTCGTGGAAGGGGGAGAGGGAGTGGGAGAAAAACCCATGAAGCTTTGCAGGCTGTGCTGCTGGATGCAGCTTTGTGGCACATGTGGGACATGCTTGTGGTCCTCATCCTGGCACCAGGCCTGTCCCAGGCTCTGGCAAACAGCCGAGCACAGGGCACTGTACCAAACCCTGCAGCCACTGCTCCAGCCCTCAGCAGAGCTCATCGGAGTCCAGGGAGGAACTCATGGCTTCAGAAGGGACAGAAGGGACAGAGCTGCAGCCCCTTCCTCAGGCAGAGGCAGGAGGAAGGAAGCAAGGCAGGGGATCTGCTTTGCAGCAGGAACAGTTGCAGTTCAGAGGGAGAGCAGGATAGTTCAGGCTATTGACAGGAGAGGCAAGGAAACAGTGATCACACACCGTGGGCATGAGGCCATGGCTGACTGTTCCCTTCATAAACAATATCCTTTTATACAATGCAGGTAACATTCCCTGTGCTTTACTGAGTGTTTTCTCTTCCCAGACACTAAAAGGATCCATCCAGAGTCTTCCAAATTATTTCAGTGGAAATACATTAAATAGTCCCAGGAAACAAACACTCAGAGCCCCATCTGCAGCAAAAACTGTGCCCACAGCACAAACACATCAGAAATCCTGCAAGGAAGCAGCAGAAACATACTGCACTTAGCTGACCACCTTGATTCTGTGTCTCTCAAATACCGTGGATAAATAACTACTTATGTCACCCTGGGAGAAAAGGAATGTATGATATGGTTATGAAACCACATGGATTTTTTATATATAAAAAGTGTTTTCACTACTTATGGAAAGCCAGACATGTAAATTACACTGCCCTTACCAGGAAAAAATATGGGCCAAAGACCATGCCTAGGAGCAGAACTTGGGAAGAATGGGGGTATGGTCATGCCAGCTTTGCAATGTTTTCTTTTACAAGCCTGTTTTACTGCTGAGGTGGGGGAGACCAGTGTTATTGCTTCCTCAGAAAGCTGTTCTCACAGGATTTGACTATTGGTCATGAAAATCTTATAAGGTTAGACTGCAAGATTTTAACAAATTGAAGGTTTAAACATGTTTCCAAGATTTTGGTTATGTCCGTTTCTAAGACAGAAAGTAATCCCCTTAACAATGTGCATCACCTGGGAAACAAGTATTAAATAAAAGCAAATTTGGAGATCTGAATTCAGTTCCCTTGAAAGTTTACACAAATTTGTTATCAAATAATTCATTTACTTTCAGCCTTTCCACATGGACAGATACAGGTGGCACTACCAGCAAAATTACACCTGCATATTCAGGATGGAAGTTTGGCCTGTTCTCTTGGTGCTGATTCTGTGAAGGTCATTCTGCAAGAGTAAGAAAACACAGCCACACCATCCTATGCCATTAGAGGTCCCTTCAAGGCTGATTGGTAGCATTAAAACATTAGCACTCTGGATATTTATCAAAATGTGGACACTAGAGTGGCTTGAAGTAGTTTCACTTCCTCTTAAATGATAATAAATTGGCCACATGAGTGTTGACTGCCTGAAATGCAACTTCATTACTTCAGAGGTTAATGGAGCAACCTCTCTCTGCTGATCTTCCTGTCACCATTGGCTACAAAAGACTCTCTGACACAGTGCAGTTTTCAGGAGAGGCACAAGTACAACAGAGATTAACCACATCAAAAATAATACTGTCCCACTCCATTATATGCTGCAAAGCTGATGTGCAGCAAATCACAGTGGCCAGCAGTGTCATCTGCCTTGTCTGACAATGAAATCAGCATAAAAAGAGGTGATGATGCTGTGTTAGAGACAAACACCTTTCCATTTTAGAAAAAAAAAAAAAGGAAAAAGAAAGAAAAATATGAAATAAAGGAAAAATAAGGAAAAAAGATAAAGGAAAGGAGAAAAGCAAAGAAATGAGGAGAGGAAAAAGAAAACAACAACCAAAAGAAAATGAAAATGAAAAGAAGAAGAGAATACTTTAATTATGATGTAAATATTGGAGCCATTGACCTTGAGCTATTTTGCACTAATTCTATAGAATTCCTCTTGTATTTCGTACAGAAAGCTCCACAGTGAATTAACCAAACTATTATTCTTTTGAATGCTGGATTCATGATTTTGCAGGAGATGAAAACTGACAGGAATAGAGTAGGAGGTGGCCATGAGATTCAAAGAGGATTACATTTAATGCTGGCTAAGTGAATAACCCTCTGAATGAAAATGTATTCATTTAGGGAAATGTGCCTCTTCTTGTTACAGATTACTGCCCTGAAATGCCTGGCAGGCGTGTTAACTTTCAATAATTCATAACTCCTGTTGATCACTAACGACACAATGAAGGTGTCCCTCACAGTTCTGAGCAGAGAACATTGCCCAAGGAAGCTGAACATTCTGTGCATCCTCTACACAAATTCTTGGAAGCCACTTCCCAGAAGGGAGGTTACTCCTGTCCTACCAGCAGCATCTGCTTTGTCAGGAGCACAAACCCAAACTCATCATACTCCAGGTTAGTTTTCTTTCTGTGAACATGTGCATGAAATACAATGGCCTGTTGGAAATGTTTCATTTTGTTCAACATTTCTGTTCTCTCGATGAACAGGTGAGTAAAACTGCATCAGACACTCAATTACAGCACTGGAAATGCATGCACAGATCCAGCAATTACATGTGTAGTTGTGCAAACCATTCAGGGCTGTTTCAGGTCACTTGTCTCCACTCTCCACTTCCCAGCCCCAGCAGTGTTTGGGATGGGACTTAGCCAGTCTGACAACACCTCTACAGCAAATGCATCGAATTCTTGTTGAACTCTTATCTTTTGGAGGTCTCAACTAGAAGTAATACTGTAGAGCATGAAACCCACCAGCCTGAATGAAAGCATCAACTTCCTACACACACACAGTGGCAGGTACTTGGACTTCTTGTTAGAAGAAACATTGATAATAAGGAGTGTCTGCTGATAGCGTAAGGGAGGAAGACCCTACTGGAAATCATAGGAGATAAGGAAGATGGGGATTTCTTGCTGGAGAAGCAAACAGGGGATGAGATTCCAGGATGGAACTCCTCCAAACACCAGAGCAAGTGTACCTTCCCAGCCTGTGATCTAAATGCTGTGGACAAGGCAGGAGTTCAGTGTTCAGCTCTGATTGTGTCGGTGGCTCCTTTTGAGACCTTGGGCAAGTTGCTTAACTTCCATCAATATTTTCTCAATGGTAAAAACCAAAAAAGCTGCTATTAAACCTGGAGAAGTCCCTTTGAAATTACAGATCAACGCAGAATGTAAATTCTACACTAACTTCTGCACTATGACACCATTTTCAGTTTCTTTAGGTTGATAAACACATGCTGTATTATCTGAATTCAGACTGATAAGGAACCATGGCTTACCTTTTAAAAGCATAAATAGTGGATCTGGATGGCAAATTTGAAAAACAGTTTTACTTTCACAAAGTATTCGGTCTCTCCCTAACTTAAGATCCAAAACTGAGGTCCACCAGTTTGAATCAGGTTTTTAATAGCTGCTATGCAACTGTGGAAAGATAACACTTTACTGAAGGATTTATATAAGAATTAGAAAGACACCTCATCCTTAGAACTGTTTAAGGCCAGGTTGGATGGCTTTGAGCTACTGGTCTAGTGGAAGATGTCCTTGCCCATGGCAGGGGGTAGAGCTGGGTGAACTTTAAGGTCCCCTCTGACCCGAACCATTCTATGATTCTATGAATTGAAGAGAAAAAATTGGTAGTTCAGTGCCATGTTAGCTCCATGAATGTTAGAGCTGAGAGACTCTCTTCCAGAAATGTGACAAAATCAAACCAGACATTTAAATGACAGTGATGCAGATTCTAGAAATTCCCATTTCTAATATCTCAAAAAGACAGTGTCCTACTAAAAAGTTTGAGAAATTACACAATGGCATACGCATATTAATTGAATATGAGAGTGTAAAACAACTTTTAAACATGGGAAAACTCCACCTCTGCATGCACAGAATACCAGATGCAGCAATATACACTTCAAAGCTGCATTGCTGCAGACAGAATCAGCCACAGCTTTCTTTGTAGACTTTCCTTTTGAAGAAGGAACTTTATGGGCAAGTGGGTGAATAACCACTCACATCTACACAAAGTTGTTCATCCTTATACCAGAACACTTCATTTTTGCTCCAGTCAAAAACAGCAGCTAAAGAGTGGCTAGTCTATAGGTTAAGAAAATATTTTTGGATATCAGTGAGAATTTAATTCCAGCTTTTCTTCAATGACCATAGATTTTTGTTTTTGTACTTATTTTTTATATTTCTAAATCAAGTTAGCTCTACTGAAATGTTGCTGCTGCAATGTCAATATATAATGTAATAATTATGCTAACATAATGTTCAAAATTGCATGAGTCCATCCTGCATCACAATGGATACTGCTGTGGATACATTTATATAAAAGCACTTCACTTGAACAATCCAAAGGAAGAAAAAGCCTATTAAGTATTTCAGAATTTCTTCAGTACCACCACCTAACAAAACACCTGACCTTGGACAAAGATATGTTTTAAGAAATAAGAAACTTGTATCAAAAATCCCAATACAACAGCTTTATATTTTCTGATAAAGGAGTATCTTATTATTGATATCGGCTGTCAGTTTTTATTGATGTTGTGTATGGCTACATATTCCTTATCCCCCAACACTGGAGCACATCAGGGCACTTTTATCTGAGAGGGAGCAGTTCCCATTCTCAGCACATCACTGGAGTTAAAGCAACATCCTGAATTGCAGAAGTAACTGAGTATAGACAGTTTATAAAACAACTACTGTTAACTACATTTTAATGACATGTATCATTTTTTAAAAAGTCTATGGTAGGTAAAATAGTCCAAAGTATTTTAAATATTTCACAGTAAGGAAATATTCTGGATCTTTAGAATAGATTCTGACTTTGCATTCTCAACTTTTTTCTCCAAAAACTCTTCAGTTTTTTCTTAGTTTTTAACACCCAAAGGGAGAAAACCTAGAGGGAAATCTGTACCAATGCATTTTTCAATGAGAGGCAGACTTTAAAAGGATTTTCTTTGTAAAAAAGCAACATTTTTTTGATCTTTATCTCCATTTGCATGGTAGAAGTATTCAAATGAGTGAAGTATTACAGTCATTAGTAAGAAAGAGAGATATCAAGTGCACTAAACTCCGAGATTATCCATCAGAAATGAAACAAAACAAAGACCCTACAAGTCTAAGATAGGCTCTTTTTCTGCTGGTTGAAATCTTTCATATGGTATATAATGCTGGCAAAACAGAATTTTTATATTCACCTTTTCTCTATCAAAAAGCAATGCTCTCTTTATCTAACCTTTTCTAAACCACCATTGAAAATTGTATTTTCTGACTCAAACAAAACATTGTTTTTCTTTCTGCCTCATATGGCTCATAATAAAGACTTGAGGTAAATCTCCCTACAGCTGCTTTCAGTTCATTTTAAGTCAATGAAACCTATATAATCCTGTAATACAGTCAATTGTTTCTTTTCCACTAGGCCTGAAGGGCTGCAAGCTTAGAAAGGGAAGAATTACTGTTTTGCTTTTAAGCACCTATTAATATTTTGCCCCTCCAGCAGTTCTTTTTTTCCCCCTTTGAAGCCTTTTTCCCACTAAATTAAT
The DNA here is from genome assembly GCA_013400955.1 of Drymodes brunneopygia. NCBI lineage: Eukaryota > Metazoa > Chordata > Aves > Passeriformes > Petroicidae > Drymodes > Drymodes brunneopygia. Next base: position 324,873 of record VZTZ01032111.1, read on the forward strand.
GTTTAACAATTAAATCAAGCTGAAGGAGATTTTAAAAGATCTAGACAATTACTGGCTGGGTAGAAGAACAGGCCTTTAATTTAAATGGGAAACATCTCTGAAACGATGGTATGAGACCCCACAACTAATTACATAATTTTCTGCATCTGAGAAAACATGAACTGAGAGAATGCAAATAGAGACACACACAGAATATCAGGAAGAAAAGCTGGAACTCTAACACATACCTATCATCTTTGAGAACAGTGCAACTCATAGACAAACAAGCTTTGAGCTACTAGATAGAGTAAAAATATAACTCAAAAAAAACTCAAGGGATCTCTTTTTCAGGCAAATATTGCCAATACACCTAGAATGGCAATCCTAAGTCTCTATGTAAACATCCCAAGCAGGCCTAAGAGCCTTTTCAAAAGTGTGTATTCTTTGTATATATAATATACTTTTGTGTCCTTGTGAGATAGAAGCGTTCTGCATTTCCTGCTTTCTCGTATAGCAATGTTACCTTAAAAATATATCCACAGTAAGGTATGATAATGGAGGTTTTCTCTTAGGCCTGGATAAATGTTCTGAATGAAAATCCTTAACCTGAACTCAAGATCTGGCTAGTGGCCAACTCTTTGTCAGACCCTCTGAGCACCTGTTCAGAGACCTGTCCTGCCCCCTTGATTCACACAGTCCTGTGGGCACTGAGATCTGCTCAGACCTCACAGATAAATCAGTGTGTGCAAAGACCACAAACGCTGTTCTTTTCCCCTCCTAGGCCAAGGAATTTCGTGTGCTCTGAGCAGAACATTGTGATTAGCCTTTCTTCTTAAAAGGGGCCAGACTGAACTATGACCAGGGAGTGTTTGGACCAAATGTGCATTGCTGAGACTTAATGTCAGTGACATTATCCTACATCCAACAGAGGTGCAGAAGCACCTCAGGGCACCTACTAGGACATTCAAATAAATGATGGATCGTGCCAGCAGGAACTGGGCGTGTCCATGGTGTGAAACTTCCAACACTGGACACGTGCCTTTTAAGTTTGTCCATCACACCAGCATTAGGGACTGACATTCAATGAACTGGATGCCTGATTTCCCAACAGACCCTCTAAAGTATTTCCAAAGGAATCTGGCTCCCACTGATTCCAAATATACAAGAAAACAGCAGTTTTAAAGAGAGATGCTTTATGTTGGTTCCAGTTAAAACAGAACAGTTGAACTCTCAGAGAACTTGAAGGTTTTGTTTGCAGTCTCAATGTTGACCAAACTATAGCTATTCTTTAAACATTTCAGAAATTGCACATTTTTCTCTGGTGATCTCAAGTGCTTCTTACTACAAGACAAGCCACAGGCAAATGAATTAATAAAAATCCCAACATATTTTCATGATTCAAAAACTTGCTTAATATTTCAGATAGTTATCTCTAATTTAACAGTTTTACTCATCCCTAGACAGAATCAAAAATGATCTGAGGGAAAAACTGTTATTCAGTTTTATGAGTCATCAAATAACTTTGAAGCACTGAGCACATTTTAGCTTGCCATCTGTTACATAACCTCAATCCAAAGTAAAAAATATTATGTTTTTGGCTACAAACCTGAATTCCATTTTCAGAAAAAGGTTGGGATGACAAACAGACTACTACGAAGGACACATTCAGCCAACAAAAAAACTCTAGCACTTCCAGGAATTAAGCCTCTCATTCCTACAAAAACAAAAACCATCACTAACATAAGAAGGTCATGTCCTTTCCTTCTTTTTATACTTATTTTTTAATATAAATTCTTTAGTATCTTTCTATTACTCATTGTAAATGTTTCATTTCACCAAGCTAATTATATTCACAACATATTCCCCAATACAGACTGTAACTGATTCATGAATGTGTGTGTAGCAGAGGCATGTGCACTGAAAAGGAATCTCCAGTCAAATGCCTTTTTTTGGTCCATAGAATGAACAAATAGGTAACCTCACATGTGTGCTATACACAGCACACTGTTAAAAATCAACAAAACTGAGAATCATGTATACCATTGAAAACCACCAAAACCACACACACACACACACTCAGGACGTTCTACAGTAACATTTCATTTATGTTCCTGAAAGGGATTGACTCTCAAGGAAATATAAACACTGAGAGCCACCATGAGCACCAGCCCCTCACAGACCAGCACAGCCTCCACTCACAGCTTTGTCCCACTTGTCCCTGTTTGAAAATCCTCTGTGTGAGAGAGCCTGGGATGGGTGACATGTTTGGGGCTGTGACTGGGCCAGCAGCAAGAGGAGAAGACACAGCCAGGGAAATCAGGCTGGAGCACAGGGCTCCCACCATCGCTGGCATCAGCTGGGAGCAGAATGTGCTGGCGGTAGCTCTGAAATTACAAATCTGGGGTGTGGTTGTAGGGCTCTTACTGAGCAACCAGCACTGATTTACCTGCTGCCACTTTTTTCCCTTCTGAGTCAGTCTGCGTGCTGCCAGGAGCAGCTGTCCCACACATGTAGCAGCCCAGCCACAGGGTCTCCAGTGCTGCTCAAGCACTGCTTCCCTGCCTGGCAGGACCCAGCCCCTGGGCTGCAAAGCCAGCCCTCCCAGCAGCAGTGCTGTGGGAAGCAGCCTGTGACTTGGGAAGGGACACACAGGACAGATGCTACCAGGAAAAATACCAAAACAATACCCCAGCTCGCACGGAACCTCAGACAGGAACTGGAAAACCTGTGCTGTGCCCTCACACCCTCACTCTTTCCCCTCCTTTCCACACCCCAAGTAAATCTGATGAGGACACTGTCCTCTGACACCTCTGTGCAGAGAAACTACAGAACAAGCAAAGATGTTGCTAACACTCCAAGAATGTGCTGAGCTGGGCAGCGAGTTTGCTAAGGATTGCCTGAGAAGGCAGAACAACCCTCCTGGGGCAATCTGAAGGCAGCACAGTATTAAACACTGTTTTTAAATTCATGAAGATAGGGTGGGTCAAGAAGACAGATGATGCAAAAAGTAGGAGAGGGATGAACAAAGGCATAGGCTTTGGGCCAAAGAATAAACCCTCCTTGCTGTGTAATGGCAAAGGTGAGGGGGAGTTGGCTGGCAGCGAGAAGCACTGCAAAGAGGGACCGCGCCCCCCTCTAAAAACTGTGTTCCTGACACAGGAAGAAAGTGATGCAAGGACATAGAGATGTTTCTGTATTTTGGACTCAGTGTATTCTGTGCAATGTCAAAAGTTCAGTGCGAAAATTTCCATCCCAGCCTGAAGAAGAACAGTGCAAATATTTGAGTTTTGCGAAAGCGCGCGGCTCTTCCCGGAGAGGCGTCGCGAGCGCAGGCCCCGGCAGCGGAGAGCAGGTCTGAGCAGCCAAAGGCAGCGCTGGGCTCTGCTCAGAGTCAGGGACATTGAGCCAGCCCAGCCCCAGCCTGGTGGGACCCACGGACAGAGCCTGGGGAGCATCCAGCCCGGGGAGCCTATCCAGAGCCATGACACCTAGTAACAAATAAACAGCAAACAAAGATGTGCCGCAGACAATAATCAGCTTTAGAAGTTAACAGGAGAAACCTGGAAAGTGTAAAACGTATTTGTGTTGCTAGGCAAAGGCACTGAAACTAATTCTAGAGTAATATTGTGTCAAGTAGACTTTTGCACACATGAATTCAAAGACCAGAAAACATGGAAGATTAATTGTTATTTAAATTTCCAGACTTGGATCGCTCCCATAAGTTTGACAATGAAAAATTAATAATACGGATTCATGAAGTTTGCAATAAAAAGAAAGAGGCCAATGTTATGTTCTTTACAGGCATTAGCTAAGGGGCATGGAAAGGTTTAAACTGTTACCATTCAGAGCAGTGATGATGAGTGAAAAGTGACACAGGAAACTGAGGGACTGTTTTTAATCACCCTTGCATAGCTGTTAAAGGAACAATAAAATGGCAACACGACATTATAAATAGAGCATGTAAAAGAGCCTTCTGTGACAGGGAGAACTGTGACAGACACCCTTATTAGACAGGTTGGCTTAAGCATTCACTCTGTCACCCTCCCTAGTTGGCCAAATGCTCTGCCTCATCTCAAAGCTAGCTCAGCTTGTTCAGCCTTGCTTGGCCCATCTTTAGGTTAATATTAAAAGGGTGATTTATCAGAGAGTTGGTTAAAAAAGCAAAGCAAGCACCAGCACCACTGTGTTAAAACTTTTTCAATTTCATAGAAAGGATGTCAGCTTTGTTGTAAAGGCCTCAAATGATGTGAAATACAATTTAAACAATCTGGGATGCCTGGAAATAGATCTGTAGAAAAGAGACCATCTTCCCACAAAGATGCTGGGAGAGGATGAAGCTTCCTGGAGATTTCTGGTTGTGTCAGAACTGAATTTTGCACATTTGCCTGCAAACCAGCCCACAAAGAGCATTTCACAATATCGTCTTTGCCTTGGTTTCCTAAGAATCATAGTACCAATAATTCCCACTAAAGTCACTGGGAACATGCAACCAATGAAAGGAATCTGAAAGTTTATGTAATTTATGAAGAATAAATTATCATCAATCCGTTTAGTCTTGAAATGTGGCCTGCAATCATATTAAATTATAGATGCTATTCATAATTTACAGCAAGAGTTTCGGCACAGGGCCTGAAAGCTTAAAAAAAAAAACAAGACAAATATTTCTGGTTTTTTAATAATTCACTTTGGATTCTTATTTCCCTGCCAGATATGAACTGTAATATTGAACATAAAAATCAGCTATCATTCAGAGTGAGCACTGAAAAATTAGAAATTTGTTTCCAGCTGTTATTTCCTTTTGCTATTACATCACAGATTTGCACACATTTATTTTACTAAAAATTTAATGCATTTAAGGCCACAGTTAAAGAAAATGGGGTCTCTAATGATTTGTTAGCAATACCTGCTCTTCATAACCATACAACAATATACAGCATGAAGCCCATAAAAAGGAATATTGGTGCTCATGTCATTTAAATTTCTTATTCTTCCTTCCTTTCCCCAAATGTGTACTACATTCACCTAATCTCACTTGTCACTCTCAGAAATGTTTAAAATAATGAAAAGAAACTCCTTAAAGAGAAAGATTATTTCCCTTAAGGCTAGGCATAACTGAAGTATTCCAAGGAAATAATATCTATAGTGCTCAAAGATGAAGGATCTTTCACAAGACCTACAGTTTTGGACATTTTTATTTACATTCTTCTCCCAAAGTGAGGCAGAATATCAGTGATTAAGAACAATGAATTTTATGGTAGATCACTCAACAGAATTTTAAAAAACCCCAACAAATAATAAAAAACTCACTAGAATCTTGAAAAGGAAATCAAACAGCAATTAAATAAATATTATTATATTTAAGTGTACACTTAATACATGTAGTGAATATTCCTAGGTTTTGTAAACAAACGAGAGTGCAAAGAAGTTCACATATAAGTCAACCACCCTGCACTTCTGCAAACAGACATGCCCCACCTCACCAGGAGGCAGCTGTGTGCACAGTAGACCAAACCTTTCACATGTCATCTCCTAAGATTAAAAAGGAACACACAGCAGTGTATCTTGCTGTTATTATCTTTACTTTTTCAAGTTGTACATTTTTGTTCTGTTGCAAACTACTCCATTCTCATGGCTTAGAGGAGCTGCAGACAAGCCATAAAATTATACCACTACTTCCCTGCTTTTTCCTTTTTATTGTATTCAACTGTTTTTAAAGGAAATACATTTGAAAGTCTTTTCCCTCAACAAATATCTCCTTATATAAAGATTGTCTGTGAAATAATTAAGATTGCTCAATGCTAACCTAGAAAAGGATTGCACAACACTGACAAATAACCCCCTAGACATAAGGACATGCCAAATGACAGGATGTCAAAAGCAAAAGGAGGGAGATACCTGCAAATTAATTCTGTCATCTGCTCCCTGCCCATCCATTCACATCACGTGGGGCTGAAGAATGAGGGACCTCACCTCAGCAGGGTGGTGAAAGGATCAGAAGGAAGAACAAAGCAGCAGCTGATCATAACAGTTACAATTGAAAATTGGAAGGGAAAAGCACAGGGAGAACTGAAAAATTGAATTTAAATGCAGAGATGGAGAAAGGCCAAGAGAGAAGAGATAAAACACCCCGGGCAATTAAAGAGGGAAGACTGTATTAGAAGAAAAGCAGTGGTTAGCCCAGTGTGTTAAACAAAGGCAGCAGCAGCCTTACACCTGAGGGCACCTCTGTGCCAGGGCACGCTGAGGGGACTCAGGGGTGGCACTGCTGCTTCTGAGCCTGCAGAGCAATTCCCCAGCTCTGGAAGAGGAAGAAGGCAGGCACAGGCATGAGTGATATCCCCTGTCCCTGCTGAACATCACTGGAAGGCTGCCAGAAAGTGAACACAGTGGAGAATTAATTAAACTGTGAGCAAACTACCATTGCTGAGCAAATCCTTCCCTCCTCCCTGTGCCTGAGAAACTGCAAGAGGGAAGACTGAAGTGCAGAGGTCGTGCAGGAGCACCCACCACCCTGAGGATGGCTTTGTGGCTCTGGAGGATCCCCTGGGATATTTGCTGCTCCTTTCAGGGGCAAACCATGCTGCTCCTGCTGCACTACAGGCTAAAACATCAAAAAGTGGAGCAACCAGCAGAGAAAATCTTACTATTTCTTGCAGGCTTTTTTCCATTAGTGTTAGAGCAGGTCCTAACATCAGGATACAGATGCCTGGCCGAAAATCTGCAAAGTTTACCTGACAGCATGTCTTTAAGGAAATATTTGTGTGGAGAAGGGCTACATTTGTGGGAATCTACCTTAGGGTATCCTTATCAATGCACATTTGCTTTCCCTCCTTGGGAGCAGGTAACACTATCAGTATAAAATGATAGCTTGATTGTTGGAGCATTTACATGGTTTTAATGAGTAGCTACTTAAATGGTCCAGCAATTCCACACACAAATATTTGACCCCAGGGCTACAGTAATTTATGGACCTTCCAATTATAAAAAGTATTCTTTTTTCTTTGCTTTGCACTTGCACCGTTCCTTTTATTACTTACTCCATATCCTTTCCCACTGTTCCCCTATGGATCTTCAGAAGATTGTGGGAAATGACAGAGAGAGATGCACATGACCCACACATGTGAGGGAAAAGGGTCTATTTATTTACAATCCTGGCAAACAAAATACAGGAATTTTGAAGAAGTTTATGTGGAAAAGTTCCAGTAACTTTTTTTTTCCTAGAACAGTGCAAAAAGGGATGTGAGCTAAAAAATGGGGTCCAAAGCTAGAGGTTCAATATAATATATGTATTTGCCCATAGTTAAATGGTGAAATCTTGACCTTTCAGGTGTCAATAACTGCTGTATATGTTTATGAGAGGGGAAAATGGAAATTCTCATCTAACTGAAGTCATGCCAGAAACATATTTGCTTTGCCTACAGTGATATGGAGCACAGCCTGATCATATTAAAATTTTTAATTACAAAGTCCTATGCAACTATGAACAAAGTCTTTGGATGTTTCTTCATGAAGTCCAACTTAAGACACACATTTCAGTACTTAAAAACTCTTGCTGTTTATGGTAAGGGATTTATTAAAGTACTTTCAAAATATAAATTCTGTATCTTTCATATAATATTTTCAAAATCTTCTTTAAATGTATTTTTCTCAGGCCTGATAATACTACAACAGAATTGGAAAAGAAGAAAGCCAAAAGTAATCTCTGTCAAATGAATAACAACGTTTTCAACTATTTGGACAAGCTAACAATACACGGCTTGGATGAGGAAGGATAGCTCTGAGCTAAAAATAGCAGAAACCAAAAATATTTAAGACTAAACAAAACAAAACAATCCAAAATCATTCTTAAGAATTTATGCAGAGCTTTAATATTTATAACCTCTTTTCCCAAGCAGAGCTTCAAAACACAAAGAGGACGTGAAATTGATAACAAAGGAAAGACGCCAAGAATGTACAAAATAGAAAGAATTTCTGCATTCCTTCTGTGAACATGGAAGTCCTCCCTCTGAAGCAATTTATCTTGGCTGATGAGGGATTGGTGGGTGTGCCCAAGACAAAACTCGTCAGACAAAGACATGTTTGTTTGCTTTTCATTTATCTTGAAGTCAAAAGCACAATCTGTGTCAGTGCCAATGTGGGCCTTTCCAGATCTTCACTCTGCAGTGGGATATGAGATGAAGAGAAGTATTTCTTCCAAAGGGAGGAGAGGTCTGTAACTAACTCCATAGTTATCATAAATTTGTATAATAAGTAGCCTTTGGAATGGCTGTACAAGCATAGTGAAAAGCATTCTAAACAGATAAGACAAATAAAGCCTGAAAGCAGCATCAAAGCCAGAGGTGACACAGTCTGTTCCACCTCCTACAGTAGAATAATGGCCCACTCATTGCTACAACTGTTGGACTATAGGGCCTTGCTCCCTGCAGTGATGGTCCACCCCAAAGAAATGTAGATCCTTAAATTAGCATAAATTAGTCACTCCAGAGAAAAACTCAGGCCTAACTGGAAGAAAAACTTTCTTATTTTATGTTTTTGATTCCAGTCTTGCACACACTAAAAATCTGTCTTTGAAGGTGAGATATTATCCAAAATTCATAGCTTTGGGAACATGACAGCAGAAGTTGTTGCTTAAGGAGTAGGAAGATGGAATGGGTGAACCACTACATATATTTTTTATTTTGAATTGTCCATGGTTCCATGCGGACAAAAATTGACCCTGAAAGCTGCATTCTCAGTAAGATAAAGCAGAGTACAATTAGCTGTCTGTTTAGAACAAGATTAAAGATCTCTGGAAGACAGAGAGTCAATGATTTACTTCAAAAATAGGTACACAAATTTACTCTGACAAAACAAAACAATATAAAGTGAAAAGTCAGAAAAAATTGTCTTGGATCTCTACTGATCAACATTGCTTTTCTCAAAATGGAAGTCCAAGAGATCCATCATCAAAAATTCTTTGTAGATGAACTACATGTTAAGTGACCAGTTCAAATCAATTTATCAATGCCACATATCCAGATTTTCATGCATTATATCTGATACTATTTTATATTTTTAACTGCACCTTGTTTTAAGGTGCAAAGAACATAGAATTAATGCACTGGACATAGATCTTCATTCTGTTTTGTACAGTCACAATTGCAAAGCAGAATTTCTGGAAATTGGGAAGTTTTGAAATCCTGAATTGTTGCTACACCACTTAGGGTTAATTTCTGCATTGTACATGCTTTTGATAGACTGACAACAAGAATAAAAACAGTACCATGATAGTCCTTCCCCTTCATGAAATTTGACTAATTCTAGTTACTTTTATACTCTTATTAATCTCTTGGGATTACCAGTGTCAAGCAACACAAACTAAAATGTATTAACTGATGCAATCATTTGAGGAAATTAATGGGCTGAGTTATTACTACGGAAAATGAGTGTTCAGTACACCAGGGAATGAGGGCCTAACAAGGGGATAGCAAGGCATTGCTTTTTTGTCCAAAACTGAATAGTTACATAATATTTGCTGTTACCCACCCATATATTAAAACACATAATACAGTTGGTATTTAACTCGAATTTGTTTCATTCTCAGAATAGTCGATGGGGATTTTATTTACTTACAAAGACAATGAAGAAAGAAGATATTCACTGCACTTGCATAATTCCTGGTCAAGACCTAAGACTCACAGCCTCCCTGTTGGAGTGTGCCAAATCCTACCCAAGCCTGAATTTTAGCCCTGCTATCCTCAATCCTGGATAGAATTCTATTGTGTTTTTTAAGTAAGAAAATCAGAGGGAAAATGTGGGTCCCTCAAACCCTGTGCATTTGATAGTTTGTCCATGGCCTATTTACCACAGGAAGAACCCATGAAGAAGGGTGAGGTCTGTGCCTTCCAGAAGCAAGGTGGGGAGAGGAGCTTCTGCCTAAAACTGTGGACTCTCTCACACAACATCTGAGATTTCTCTTTTAAGCAGACAGTATCTGCATGGCACAAAATAAATGCAATTAAGTAGCAAAGCCCAGCAACGGGGTCAGAAGGAAATGTTTAACTGACTGCAGTGCAGCAAGTTATCCTTTTCTTCAGCTTGTACTCCTGAAGTACAGAACCTTGGAAAAAATTATATCTTTTCATAAGATTAATATAAAATGCAAAACATTCATAAATATGGTTTTAAGCTACTTCAAATATAATGCTGTAAATCTTATTACAGACTTCAGATGTAATTGTTCTGCTGTTTGTCTCATAACGCTGTGCCTCTTTAACTTTATATGGTTACAAAGGGGATTAATTTTGCTTTAGTCCTTTGTTTTCCTTTGCTAATAAAGACCAGACTTGTTTGTACATTTTCTTTCAAGTACTTCTGTTTCTTATAGTATGAGCTCATCAGATGTAATACAGAAAATCAGTATAAAAGTCTAGATGGTTCAGGTAAAGTACAAAAATGTGGACATCTGAAGAATCATCAGAAGCTTTGGGGATCATCCATTCCTCTTTTATTCCCTCTTATATTTCTCATATTTCCTCTTATATTTATCTATCTCTGTATTTTCCTTTTATTTCAAACTAATAGAGATTCTTTTTTTCTCCTCCTAACTTCATATGTTTTCCTCTCAGAATCCAATTTTCTCTTTCCAAAATATCCCCTACGACTGAGAATATCTTGCTATTAAGGGCTTATAAGTTCATCTCCTTTAAAGGTCATCTTGACAACAAGGATGTACATTTCCATTAGAGCCCATCTGATCCTCCTGCCAGCTGAAAGCCCCGTGAATGTACAGAGCTTTGTTGGTATGAATGTGTAGGTGTATGGCAGATTTCCCACATGGCATATCTAGATCAGGTCCAACAGTAATAACTTTATTCATTTTGAAAAAAAGTTAAAAAGAAAAAGACATTTTTTAAAGTAGTAGAGATGCCTTCAAATTTTAAAAATAGCATAAATATTAACCGAAATTATTTTGTATTGCAGGTCCCTAGCCTGTACTGTGAACCTGAATACGACAGAATTATGAACTAAAAGCTCAGGTAATTTCCAAAATGAAATTAAAACATGCAAATGAACTAAGTGTTAGAGTCAATACAGATTTTGGTACTCTCTTCTGTTGCAGAATCCCAAAATATAATTACAGATAGGAGCTACATAGTTTACCTTGACAGCATTCCTTTACATTCTTTAGCTATAATTCTATTTAAAGAGAGAAATACTGTTTTAAATAAAAGAATCATGGAAACAGGTATTTTCATTGTATTCTTCAGACAACAGAGGCCCCTTTGACCTGTAGTTTCCTGGACTACAGCTTATCTGCATATTAATAAAGCTCTCAGTTGTTACTGGCAAAAATTTTCCTCAACTTAATGAGAGATAAGTTCTTAGAATGCAAATACCAGAAATACCAGAAAGTTTACTTATGGATTTTTTAACCCATCTCGTGCAGTTGTCCATGGCAGGATGAACAAAACTTAGACATTGCTATGCTGCTTATATAGACCTTCATGCAGACTTTGTGACTTCATCTCCCCTGCCCCTCTAAATGCACCATGTCCTGAGCACCATACAGCTCTGCCTGTGCATGCACTTGGTACTAACAAGTTTAAAGTAGGAAGTGATGGTGATGTGATAGCAAATGAATGTTGGCAAAACGTCAAATGTCCGGTGTAAAATTTTATGAGCATACACATTCCAAAGTAATGTGGACACAAGCCATCCACTGTACTACATTTTGCCAGAAATATTGCAAAAATATACAATTTTAGCATCTAGTACTTGCGGATACTTAAGAACACATCCATCAACCTCCCCAGAAAGGTCAAAGGAACACATGGGCAGTGCAGATACAAGAGGAGCTGGTGCATCCAAAGACACTGGTTGAAAACTGACACACAGGTGAATCAAAGCTTTTGCACAGGTTCCTCAGGGCTGACTAGAAGTAAAAACATGTCTGGCATCAGGGAAATGTAAGTGAGCAGGGCTTTGCTGGTGCTACTGATGTTACTGCCAGCAGGCTGTGCATAGTCAGGCACTTCTGAACCAAATCTCTGTGCACCAGTGACTGCATTACAGACACTCAAACACACCTCTGAAACATCTTTATAAATATACTCAAGTCTACTACATGTAATATATGCAATATATCGTAGACACTCATAACAGCAGGGAGAAAAGCACAGTAGAGTTGAAAATTTTGTTAAATCATTTGAGCTGGTAGGTTTTGAAAAGACAAAATCATTGTATGATCCAATTTTGTACTTCTAAACACAGTCATTGGCAATTAGCAGTTTTCAGAATGGATGTAAATATACATCCAAAGAGTTGTATTAACCCTTATTTATTAATTAATTTATTATCATTAATTAATTATATTAACTCTTATTTATATGATCAATTCCAGTTCACAAAAGGAAATGTGACGTTTGCCACACTTAGAGACCTGCGGTGTGCAGTGTTTCTTCATGTCCCAAAAATCACATTCTTTAGTTGGCAGAAAACACCTGACACCTGGAAGAATTGACCTCTTGGAATATCCATCTCCAGGCATTATTTCATCACAAAGCATTACAGTATCTACGAAAAAAGGGGAACCTAGCCAAGGCTTTGAGATGCTCTGCTATAACTTTCAAACCCACTAACTGTCAGACAAAACTCTTCTTTTAAAAAAAACATATGACATCCCTCAAAGCTCTATCTGTCCAAGGCTCATTAGCAGTAAGTGATAAAAGACATTAACAAGGGAGATATTTTTAACAAGCTTGCACATTGTGTGTCTGCAGGCAGCCTGACCCCTTCTCGTGGCCCTTGGGCTCCTGTCTTATCAAAATAGATCTCCTCTAGTGTAATTCTGCTCCTTTGGCTTTTGTCAGCACTTTACAAGCTGTAATGAAACAAGTAAACTAAAACCCAAATAAAATCCTGCCAAATACCAGCCAAAGCATTCATTATGGTTGCACAAGAGTGTCCAAACACATCAAATTCAGGTCCCCTGGATAACAACAGGCGAAATTGCTTTCACAGCAGAGGTTGTGCACCATGTGCAGAGAGTGTCTAACATCTGCTGCTAGTGACTGATCAACAGCAGGCAAAACCAGCCAGGGTCCTTTACCAGGTTTGTGTGGCCAGGATTATCCCTCAGGAGTGGGGACCTTCAGCTCAAAAAAAAAAAAAGGCAAAGATCCTTAAGGATTGCTCAGACTATGGAGGCCATGAGAAGCTAAGGAAATGTCCTACTGGATCAGACATCCACAAAATCCCTTCCACAGGATTTGGCTGGTCCATAGGGTCAGCTTCAGGCAGTGGTTAATGGAGAAGACCTCTCACTGTGGAGTGGAAATGGGAAAGTAACACTGATTGCCAAAGGTGCCCTGGGAACACTGCCCAAGACACTTAAGAACCACCTCGATGACTTTTTCATTTGTCTTCAGAGTTTCCAGAAGTCTAGACTTACTATCTTGAAAATGTCAGTATCAGACAAATTTATGGTGAGAAGCAAAGTTCATGAGATAATGTGGGCGGGGAAAAGAGGATGTTGAGGGGAGGGAGAGGGGATGGGAAGAGAGAGAGATAGTAAGTCTAGACTTTATTTTTAATATATCTTCCATTTTGTGACATCATCTTGACTTCTAAGGATCTGGTTGCTCTTGAGCTCATGAGGAAATAAATTCAGTTCCTAGACAATAGCACCAGTTCATTTGACTATGATACAAATTGATCAAAAAAACAAGCCTTGATTTTATCCAGTTAGAGCATCTAATGACCAGGGATTCATTGTGATGCACATATAGCTAATGCCTAACTCAAAAAAAGTATTATTTCAAAGTTGCAAAGAAAGACTGCAAGCCAGGGTCACACAGAAATGCATAAATATGTTGCTAAATGACCTTAAATGTGCTTAAGTGAGTCCTTCAGTCAAAGCTGGGACTAAAAGTAATGTATCTTAGCATTCATCAATCCTTAATCCATGGTTGTGTTGAACTTTAGTTGCACTGTACATATTATACATATTCCTATTCAGCCTGAAAGCAATTAATGCTTAAAAATGTGCCCATTTCACCTGATGAACAGCTTGACCAGAATGATTTTCCAACCTGTCTGGTTAAACAAAGAAGAAAGGCAAACCTGAAAACATTAAAGGGCTTAAACATTCCCTTTGATTGTCATTAACTGATTTACATCTGGAAAAGGCATCAGAGAACATAATGTGACAAAACTAAAAGGTTGTTTGCAGAACAAGAATAATCCTTATGCTATAGACAGGAAATATTCAACTCTGAATAAAGTTTAATGAGGGCAAAATAAAGCCTAGGCATGTGGAAGTGCTCCTCTTTGAGGATATTCTTCATAGCAATTATTCCTCAAAGGTAATGAGTTAATGTTTTTGGCAAAAGATTACAATTAAACCAACTGAATAGTTTCCAATGTTTTTGCATCTAATGTGCTCAAAGAATCTTCTTTTGCTCATATTGTGATTCTGTCATCCTTGTATTTTATTTTGGCAATACATATATATATATACTGATTTCAATTTTGTCAAGAATTTAAAAATATCTCAGCCTATGAACCTAGTTTATAACATGACAAATGATTAATTTGTTTTCATTATTCGTTTTTGTTTTCCAAGAATATCACATGGAGACAAAAACTGCCAGTTAATTATTACTTGCTTCCTATTTCTTCCAGAGAGATTTCTTTTCTTATTTTTATTAATAAAATACTGTCCTTACAGATTGACCACTGTCTTGAACTTTAAAGTCTCTTCTAATTTCTCTCTAAAAAATTCTTTTGCCTTGATGTGCTTCTGATATTAGCACAGTAACAAAATAATACAACACAATAATTTCCTGATAAAGCTCAATTTGGGGACACAAAAGAGAACACTGAGTGTAAAGTGGAGAGGCACATCTGAGTTGGGATATTTGTCAGTGTCTAACATCCCACATGTGACCTCAAAAATTTAACCCTGTGTTTCAAAAATAATGCTCTAATAATATTTTTCTCCTAAAAACTTCAGTAATAGTAGTAAGGATTTTTTTTTCCTTTCTGGATACAGAGATTCCATTTCTCAGAAAAAAAATGTACTTAACAAGGTGATAAAGATCACCTTGAAAAGATTCAGGAGATGAAATGCACAACAAAGTAATGAATGCATTTAGGTAACAAGAGCAGGGGTTGAAATCTCCCATCTCATGCACTCATAGAAACCTTAAACTCTGGATTCCTCTTGCTCTCACACCTTTTCCTACTCTGCCCTCACTGTTTCTGCACGTTTTCCCATGTTTGTCATACCCTGCTCTGCACAGGAAACCCCACCTTTGCAGGACTCAGCATTTCAGCCTTTTTTCTGACCTATATTCTGGGACTTCTGAGTTCTTCCCCAAAATAAGGCCACGCCCAGTGGAGTTATGCTCCACTGAGGTCTCTTGCAAGCACTCTTAAATCACAGAAAGCCATCCATAGAAACAAGTAGCTGATGGGAGATAATGGATATTTATTCAAAAAACAGAGGAAAATTATGACATAGGAGAGAGTCATGGGAAAGAACCTCAGAGAGGAGGAAGACTGGCAGTCCTGTGTTTCCAGACAGAAATAGTTTTTTGAAAGTCCTTGTCAAAAGAGTTGGAGGAGGACAATTTTCATGTAAGGATGCCAAGCAAAGGACAGCCTGCACTGGGACAAAGCAGCCTTGGGCAGCAGGTGGTGATGGAAGGATCCCTGACAGTTTAGCTCAGGAAGACACTTGTTCCTTTCATATTATAAAGAATCTGGATGAAATAACAGCCAAAAATAAGTGAGTTGAAAGGGTTTTTTTGGGTTAAAGAAAATAAAAAAGACATTCATGTTAAGACTAGGTCACCCTTGTGTTTAAACTTCTGTTTCCAAAATACATTAGTGAGCAGATAGGTCCTTCTTATTATTCTAAGTTTTTGGTTTTCTGGAGATTAACATTCACTTCCTAACCAATATAATTAGAAAATACCAATATGAAAGGTATGGTACTCTTAGATTCCCACTTAGCTGGATTTGACCTCAACTTCCTGGCTCTCAGTTACTCTGAACTGCAGTTCCCAGCTCTTTGTGTGATTCCTCTTGCATTACTTAATGCACTGCTCTAATCTCTTTACTTAGTCCATACCTATTTCCACTTCCATGCTGTCCAATAACAAATCCTCATGTATTTTTTTACATATTGTAATTGTTCATAGCTTTAGTTTTGCAGGATGACAGAATCAAGTTAATGACAATAGAATATACCCTCCCTTTGTACCCTAGTGTATTACAAAGAATCTACAGGTAAATTCATATATACAACTAGCATTTTATTCCTTTCATATAGTGGGGTTTGTGCCAGTCTCCCTACAATTACAATGAAAATAAAATACATGTACTATGTCAGCTATCAAAAGAAAAGGAAGACATTTGTAACTCTTTTTAGTATAACAGTCTATTAAATTAGGAAAGCAAGATGGATTTGAGTAGAACCAATGTGCTTTTTCTGGTCAAATACTGCCACGAATCTGACTCAACGTAAGTGCTTTGTTCAGAATTAGAGTCAGGAGCCAATGTCCTAATGCTCCTAACTCCCATTTCCCTCATTCATCCCTGGGCTTTGAAGTGCATCCTCAGCCAGAGATGTAGAGAGCTGGCTTGCAGAGAACGGTCACGTAGATGCAGCAAGCATGTTGCATTTGCACAACCCAGCCTTTGTTACTGACCCTGAGATGTTTCTATTAGAGAACAAGAATTAGCAAAATATAAAAGTAAAGGAAAAGTGTTAGCCAAGTATTAGCTAATGCAAACGAAGTATGGTCAGAAACTTACAGCCCATAGCAAAGCAGAAAGGGACGCGTGAATTTCAGTAATAGCCTATAGCAATGCTAGAATAAGCACGTGAACAGAAGCAAATAACCAATCACAAGTGCCACCCTGTCGTGTGAACAATGCCTTTACCTATAATAATGCTTGTTTTCTTAATAATAAACAAAGTAGCACCAATACCTCTATGAGTGTGTGTGCTATATTCGGGCAACTCTCCAACACAGAGATCCACATCCTATCACACACCCTTGAGGAATTTGATGTCATTTACCTTCTTAACTACTATACTCCTGTATAAGAGTATAATTGGACAACAGGCATTCTAATTGTAAATAGCTGTAGACATTTCAAACACCCAGGGCTTCCAGCAAAATTGCTGTAAATTTAGAGGAGGTTATAGGATGAAATGGTTTTAAATCATGTCTTCAGTGCCTATTGCTGCTCTTCTTCCTTTTTGCTATAAAGTCTTCTGGACATTGCTGTAGTTCTTTGGTTTTACCTAAGGCAGCAGAGTCTGCATTCCTATTTAATCACTGTGCCCTGATGTGCCTAACATTGTTTCCTGGGATATGGAGTGACCAGAAGCCTGTGGGTCACAGGCTAAACTTTCTGGGATACGTGCATACATTTCCAGCATTAATCCCGATTTTGATTTTCAGGATATTCAAGAACTTTGAGGCTCAGCTGAAAGAAGTGTATTGTCCCATTATAGAAAAGGGGGGATGGGAGGGGGAAGTGTATAGAAAACAGTTTTCTGAAAGGCAGCCTCTTTTCTGCCAGAATAATTTCAAAATACCAGTTGAATTGCAAGTACAATTTCTGTTCCTTGCACCTCTAAGTGGACTTGACTGTGGATTAAAAAAAAATGTACCTGTTTATTCTCTAAGGGAAGACTATTTAGAATAAGTGTATGCTTACAATTATGGTAATGCTTAGAAACCTCAGTTATGAAAAGATTTGGTTTGGGTTGTTTTTTTCATATAAGTTGCAGTGAAATCTAATTAATTGTATTGAAAATGCATGATTTTTGCATTCACATCACATTGCTCCTTCTCTGTTCACAAAGTCTCATAAATGTAACCAAGACAGATCAAGTTTCACTGAGAAAATTAGCCAAAGAAAAAAAGCAGAATTCCCTTCCACTACCACCCCTTCTGCTTCCCTCATACACCCACAAGAGAAAGACAGAGGTAATATCAGCTGCACAAAGAAGGAAGAAATTAGGTCCAAACATGACATTTCATGCCACATGTAGACAATGTATTTATAAAGAGAGCTTTACATGTGCTTGTATTTGTCAATAAAAAATATGGCTCTACTTAAATTCACAGAAACTGTGAAACACAGTGAATGTTGCCTTCACTTTTTACTTTTCCTCAAAATTTTGTCTCCATATGCAGAAGAATGAAGATTACCTGTCAAAATAAAATGCTGTAAGAATGAAATATACAGCATGTACTGTGGGAAAGTACTTGTTTCCTTACAGATGCAGCAGCTGGTGTGCACTGCTCACAAGTGCTTATTTTATTCAGCCAGAAAAATAAAAACGTTTATGGCATATTTCAAGTGAAGATATCTTGAATTTTTCACATGCTTTGTATTCACTAATTTTTACTTTAATATTCATAAGTCTTCACTGAAAATTAGCACTTTTTTACCAGAAAAGGCTAATTTTTAACTCTATTTCCCCTTCAGTGTAATACACTATTCCACAGCAAGGAAATCAAGATGTCTTTTAAATCCAGCTTCAAGTATCCACACACTTCATGTTAAGCTGCAATGCTTAATTTAATATCTGTACAGGACTGGTAAACATTTTACACAATGGATTCTGTAGCCTAAGGGACAAAGCCACAGCATTCAGAAGGTGGTATAATAGGTTTGAAGGATGACTGTACACTTGAGAGGAGGAAGAAAAACCCAAAGCAAGGAAATCTTTACCACAATTGCCAGAAAATAATGTAGTCACTATGTGAGCACACCCTCTGGCACTCTCTTCTGTCGGGACAGGAGAGAACTCTGCAGTACTGTCATGGTCCACAGGCTACAAATGTTCCCAATGTAGCTTTGTATTCAAAGCTTTTGACAAAAAAGGTCAACAGCTGTGGTTGACTGAAAGTCTGGGGGCAATAATTCTGTGTTTTAATGACATAAATGACAATAGGTTTTCAACATGAGAAAGAACAGAGAGAGGGGAGAGACAGCAAAAATGGAAAATAAAATTTGTCTTATTTCATTTCCTTTCTACATTACTAGTTGGAATAAAACATAAAATGTTGTTCCAAATCCCCTCAAGTGCTTGAACTCATTCTTCAAAATGAAAAGTGTTAATTACCTGCAGCAGTTACATTCATCCAATGCAAAAAGATTTCATTTAGCCTGTCCAACATCTTCAGGGCTGCCATTGGACTCTTATTTGGGCAGTGAAGGGGGGCATGTATGTTGTTATGAAAAGACTCAATCCCAAATATGCAAACAAAAATTCCTTAAGGATCAAAGGAAATCAAAACATTAATATGCTACTTGCACATACATTTAAAATTTTCTTGCTAAATACTGGCACAGATAACAAAAGATTCTAAAACTACTGCACGTGACTCTGAAAACTGTATTCAGCACTTCCAGGAGTGATGCAAAAAATCAGTGTCTAGGGAAGATAAAATGTTTCCTACATGATATTAACATTATCATTTAGGATGAGCCAAAGAATATCCTTCTGCAGGTTCAACTAAACTGCTTGGGAAATACTGGGATCAAAATATTTACTAGATACAGATGTTATGAACTTACAAACCAAAAAAAAAAAAAAACCAACCCTTTCTAATCCTTCCTTCTACACTTCTACTGTGTTCCTACCATTCCTACCATTTTGTGATGTGCTTGTGAATTTTCACAGCAGCTCAAAAGGTTCAGCTCAACCAGGGAACCAATGGAATAACTTTCTGCTCTCTTGTTCCCATAATCTCCTTTATCCCCAGAGCACACCTCCCACCACCAGCCATGCGTGTCGTCTGCGTGATCCTTTCTCCTTCACTGACACCAGCAGCCTAGTGCCACAGTTTTGTCTCCAGTCTGATCCCTAGGAGCTAAATTCTGTGGTCCTTATGCAGATTGTTGGGTTTTTTTTTTCCTTCCTGCTCCTAGATTCATAACAAAGCCAATAAAAATGGAAGGTCTGCTCATGGAACCAGTTCCACACATACTTGTCTTATGGAGGTGAATAATCCTGCTGATTTCAAAAGAATGACAAATGTGCATGAAGTTCAACATGAGTGTAACTGATTGCAGGCTCGTGGCCTGGATGCTGATCCCAGGATTTGGCACCAGCAGCACAACCTTATGTAGCTTGTGCTGAGAAGTCTTATTTTAATGTTAGTAAAGGGGATATGGCACAGAACGTGTCTGTTAAAAGGTTGAAAATACATGTGTATTTTATTTAAGTAACGTTGAATTTCTGGGCAACCTCCCTAAATTCCTTTAGTTTGCTGAACAATTAGAATCAGCTTTGGCATTCTTGTGCAATGACGCAGCGGAGAATTAAATGACAGACCATATGTATATGAAATGTATGTAAATTCATACAAACAGGCAGTAAAGTTAGACATATTAGAAAAGAAAAAAATGCAAAAGTAAATGCTGGTTTGTGCACACAGGGTTCAACACTGTGGTAAAAAACCTGCTGTGTTTGTCTATGAATTCATCTTAACTTGCCTCATCCATAGAACAAAAAAAAATGTTTGAAACTTTTTTAAAAACCCTCTTCTTCAAAGAAAGGGCACATCTGTTCAGCAAGTCTGACCTGAATTTGCACACTGTATTGCATCCTTCAAAACATTTTTTTTGGAAACAAATTTTAATTTTTCAAGAAAAATGTTCCTAATTATCCTCACATAAAGATAAGTTTTATACACTAGAAGACACCAAGACCCAAACTAGTAACAAGTACCAAACCCTAGGAAAAGGAAGCAGATCTCTCTCTTATCTGTGTGCCCAGACACTTTTCCAGAAGAGTCTGAAAGAGACACACACAGAGGCACTTGTGAAGGCAATCAGGGCAGTGCTGAGCTACAACATTTCAGTCATGGTGTCACCCACACAGAACTCTTCACTTACAGAATGTCACCAGTATTCTAATACCCACAGCAAGATGTCACCCTGCTTACAAAGCAATCTCTGAACTGCAGGCAAACCCGATGATCAGCTTTCCATCCTTTCACTGGTGGTGTTTTCCTGCCATTCCCATGGGATACTTGAGCCAGGGATGGTGTGACCCTGCTGGCAGCTGCGTGCCACACAGACCTGCCTCACACCCAGGGCTCCTGGCAGGCAAAGTGGAACTTGCATTCTCCTGCTGCTGCTGCTCCATGGGCAAAAAGCAGCTCCAGCAACTGTCCAGCTCTTCCTGAGCAGAGCAGCCTGGAAGAATCCTGCACTTCAGCAGTGTTGGCAATGCTGGGAAAGGGATGGAGATGCACTGTCACCTGTACAGCTGAGCCAGAGCACAGGGAGTGGCAGCTCCTGCTGCTCAGGGCACAGCAGGGAAGTGACCAAGAGTGATCACCCAGAGCAGGCACCTCCCAGGCTCCAGGACTAGAAAAGCTGGAGCCCCTGCAGTCCTGCTCCCCTGCACTCTGCAGTTTGCACCTCACATTAGAGTCTCTGAAACTGGCACCATGCCACCTTTTGTATGGGTGACTGTTTTTGGAAATAGGAATGACACTACAGTGTCATTTGTTACCTCATGCCTTAATGGTTGGTTATCTTTTTACAGAAATAATTAATAAAATGCTTTCATGCACAGTGAATTTTGAACTACATCAGTAGTTTAGCATAGAAACTGGAAAAAAAAATTAGAACGTTAACCTGTGCTCTGAGAGAAACCACTAATCTGGAAGAAGAAAAGAGCACAGCAGATTTTGGAAACATTTCCCAAAATACTTCAGGCCAGAATTTCCACAGGGTTTCTGAACCATGATCACAGCATTTATGATGTATGTATGATGACTTATTACAGATTTCCATCTAGCCTAAGGCATTTACTCTCTTAATTTGTTACATATCATAACAAGAAGAAAGTGAAAATAGTTTGTAATGACCACCAATGAAGAAAGATTTGTAAAATGCAGACCACATTGATCCATGACAATAAGGAATATGGGTTGAAGGCAATTCTCCCTCAAAATGCTCAAAAAACCCTCTCCAAAATCAGCACTGATTTATCATTGAAGAAATGGAAATTTTAAAATAAAACCCTATCTTTGTTCATCCATTTGCTTTATGCATCAATTAGAAAAAGAACATATCTCTATGGTCCATAATCTAAACACTTGCTAAATAAAGTTTTGTTAAAATTTCTACAGTAATTTACTACAGTTTTTACTACAATGCAATAAACTGCTAATTATCTTTGCAAAGGAAGAAACTCCTAACCAAAAAAAAACTCAAAACAAGCAAACAAAAAAACACACCAAACAACCCAAACCCAGCAAAAGCAGCCATCCTTATTGTGGAAAACTCCTCATCACTGTGAACAATCCTGAGTAAGGAACATTTCCAATGGGTTTTGGTTAAGTAAGGTAATCTCAAATTAATGTGTTTGTCCTTTGCATATCTTATTTCCCCATGAGCCAGTCCAAGTTCTCGTGTGCTACTGCAGTTTCCAACTGGTCTCAGAATTAGAGCAGACTCCTTGAATTTCTGAGTGTCTGTTCAGAAGCTGGACAACTTCCAGGACACAGGATCTGAACGTGACCCTCTGATCTGCAGTCAGCAGCTCAATACTGCTCAAGGAAAGATCTTTTGGAGTCTTCAGCAGGAACAGAAACTTGCATACACTGAACACAGCCCTCTGTGCCCCCAAAATTTTACCCGAAACAGCACAGTTTGTATTCCCCCCTTTTGCAATTGTATAGGGGCTGGGAAATATAGATGACATCTGAAAATTATCTGGTAATAGTGCAAAAAATTTATCACAATGGACATGGTTCTTGCTTCAGAGAATTTTATACCCATTAAAATGAAAGTTGAGTTGTGGAGATAAAAGAAATCCCGCTCCTATCCAAGCCATAACACTAAGAATTCAGTGATTTTTCCAGCAATTATGTCACATACACAGCAGTAATTTTTCTTCAGAAGAAACTTCTTCTGTGTTTGTACATTTGCTGCATGGACTGGTGATGACAAAACTAACACTGGTTACAGATTTTTGCTGTAAAACTATTCAGTTTACCAAAAAGGTAGGGAAAACTACCAATTCTACTGTTTGAAAGGATTTCCTAACAAAGTACTAAACCAAAATACAGCTCTTTTTTACTTTCATGAAAAATTCCAAGTGGATTTTAAGCATGGAGCTTTATTCTTCACCCAGATGCTATAGATATACAGATGATCACTAAAGAAAAAAATCCACCAATGGCAGATACATTTAATTACAGCATCCAAGAATGTCTGTGCAGCTGTTTTTGTTATGAACTTTGTATCCCATGGTGGTGCTAAGTCAGAAGCTTTTGAAGGCATGTCCTTTACTCACAGCTACCTGTTCAGCAGCTCCATCCCCACGGCACAGCAGAGCTGTTCATGCATGTGACAGGGTGCTTGTTGGGAGTCATACATGACTGAGCTTTGATAGTCATGCTATGCCCTTCTACCCAGAAAGAAAGAATGCAACTCGTGCACCAGTTAATTTACTGGATTTTATAATTTAGATATTCTCTTAAGGCTTAGTTTTATGTGTAATATTAATAATTACTGGTTGATTTATGAGGAATTAAAAAATTAATCTGTAAGCTTCAAGAAACTCCAGATTTGCCATTGGATATTTCCAGATCTTCTGTATCCAACTGAGGGTATAGATCCGGAGTGCAGACTAGAAATTGAAAACAGATAAGTGCTTTCCTTGTGAATGACACAAAAGCAGGGAAGGATTTAGATGGCTCTGTGACTGGCATTGTTTCAGTGCTGCAATACATTATTCCTGGTCTCATACAAATTTAAAATTGCCAAATACCATTTTTTATTTTTTAATAATAATATTCTTAAGCCATGTTGTGAATGGATTTAAAAAATAAGTGAGTGTAACTAAGGAATTTGGCAACCTCACCAACATCAATTTATATTTTTTTCTAGTTGAAAGAAAAAACAATTGCTACACTCTGTATTACTCCGAAATCTTAAAATACACATAAACTAAATGTAGACTCAACATTAAATACATATAAATGCATTTCATGAATAGGCGGCTTGTATCAAATACATTTATAAATGTTAAGTAACAATTATACAGCAAGTTTTTCATTTCTGATAAATTCTAATTTATTGATGAACCAGTTACTCTAGAGAGCCCTTTAAAGTTCAATTCACATTTCTTTATAAAAGATGTGCAATCCCTGGAACCTTGTAACAGGCTTGAATCAAACCTTATGTACAGTGGAGGAGAAGGTCCATATAAAATGGACCCTCTTTACAGTATCATCAAGATTCACTTTTTATTAACTCTTTTATTTAAGATATGCAAGGTCTGGCTGCTGAAACATTTCTGTACTGAATAGGCACTCATTACTGAAAATGCTGCTTAAAATTACACATATTGATTTTATATGTCGGGTCATGATGTCTGGAAGATGCAGGGCTTCAGTGATCAGAGAAATTCCTATATGGGTGTACATGTATAAAATGGACTCTAAGTTTTCTATAGGGATAGTAATTCTCTCAATATGAGAATAAGGGGAGATGCTGATGTTCTGACTTGCATAAATAATAGAAACCAGGAAAAAAAAAATAAATACAATCAAAACAAAGTAGGAAAAAAGATGTTAAATTCTAGGAAATCTGAATATCTGACAAAAATGACTACAGGGCAAGCTTTGGATTAGACTTCTAGAAAGCCCAGTTCAATCAAACAACAGTTGTCAAGCTGGAAGCTGACATGTCAGCCATGTCCTGTCCAGTGCTGTCCATCACAGGAATAAATTTACTATATTATAAAACAACGTGAAAAATGCCCTAAATAAGGAACCATAGTGGAGATCTCCCACCTCCCCCCCCTATTTGTTATTTACATTAAAATAATGCCCAGAGGCTATAAACAGGATGGGAACCTGGAAACGAGTTCTGACAGCTCTTTGCGCGGTGTTGCCTAAGCTTGTTGAATCGGTATGTGTACACAAATGAACATGTTTGTGTGCACACACACAAACAAACACCGTCCCTGCTTCCTGCACACACAAACACACAGGCCTGATTTGCATGCTCCAAGCCATGATTTTACACTATCAGAATCATAGAGAAATACTTATTTTTGTATCCTATCTAATGCAATGACCTCTTGATCCATAGGCGGGCTGAGTAGATACTTGTTTCATTTAAAAAGCAACCTAGCACAAAATCATCTGAGACCTGCTAGTTTTGTATGCAAAGTCCACAGTACTCACAGGAATAGATGTCATATACATTTTAGCATTAATTATTTTCCTCACTCTTCTCCATTTCATAAATTCATGCTATGTAAAGAAAATACCAAGTTATACTGATTTGCTCATTATCTGACCAGTATTTTGAACATGTACACATATTTTTGAACAGGTATACACAGTTTTCTGCTGCTTTCTCATTGTTGAGCCCCTGTAGCAAATACTTGATCACGACTAAGGTAAAATTCCCTTAAATAGATTTTTTTCCTTATACCTCTTGTTAGAAGACATGAAGACATGGATTCACAGCAGCTCTGTTAATTAGGCATGTAACAATGCCCTTCAATTCTGGTCAGAATTACAGAGTATTATGTTCTGCTATGGCTATCAAATCCATCAATATTCTTAGCCTGGACACACAACTCCCTCTGTAAATCACTTTGCACCTTGTGACAATTTAAGTTTTATATCTGCATCTGCAATCTGAAGGGGAGGGAAGGCAGAGAGATAAATCTATAGTATATCTTAGTTCCATGATGAGACCTCTGTTAATTAGGTCTTCCTCAATCATCACCTCTTTAATTGGCATTTTTCTAACATCAGGAAGGATGCCCAAGATTTAGGTGTCTGATGCTGCATCTAAAGGCCACCAATGATGCACAGCCCTGTGCCAGCATGGCAGCATCTATTGACAACAGAATTACTTCTTGTTTTAAAAACAAAGTCTAAGCAATGAAGTACGTACAGTATCAGAAGTGAAAAAAATAACTGGGGATAGAAAAGATGCAGAAAAAGTGTTACAGGTTGTTTCTAAAGAGATAAATGTTCCCTAGCCAAATGGACATACCACCATCAGATTAAGAAGACAGAAAAATAAGAGGTCTGTACCAATGGGAAAACTGGGAGCCCAGATGACCAACTCTTGTTATTCCATCAGTTTCTAGGCAGAATATTCCAAGATATTTTCTGTTTTAAGATGTATAGATTAAGATTTCAGAGTTACAATACACCTCAGACTTGTATGAGCTTTCTGTAGAGTTTTTATTTTGGGGTGTCTTGGTTGTACAAGGACTAGGAAAATAAACGTAAAACACTTTGAGATCTCTTTCCTCCTTTCTATCTCTGGTTCTATGCGAAATTTTTTTTCTAGTCCTGTAAGATTTGCCTTGTGCTCCTTTTTCATCCTAAGGAGCCATATCTTCAGGAAGAGCTTACCTGCTAATATTCTCAATCATTATTTTAAAAAAAACCCTACAGAATTCAAAACAATATTGTTCAACTAGGTACTAATACATTTATTTATGCATTCCTTCATTCCTTTTGAGCAAAATCTGATTTGGCCCTACATCTTATGTTTCTCAAAGATAAACGGGCATTATTAAAACAAAGAAATTCTTGTTCAGGCATAAGCCAAATGCACCTTGGTGAAAATAACAACAGTTCTTATTTATGCACAAGTAAATCAAGGCTGTATTTGCGCTATACAGTTTTAAGGGTTTTCTGACGTTGAGTTAAATTGATTCTGTTAATTGTTCAGGAAAGACAAGAAACATTCAGTTCTTTGATAATATTTTATGCTGAAAGACATTAACTTACTTTGATGGCCATACCTCTTGTTCAAGATAAATGTTTCTAAATATTTATACTGAGAAGTGTTCTAAATAAATTTATCTAGCACTACATTTTATTCAGCAACAAAAGTGCTAGTGATTAGAAGCTCATGATGTAGCCAATGGAACTCTTTGTCTGAAGATCTACACATCTTGAATAGAGAAGGAAAGAACAAGGGCAAGATGGAACATTTTTTTGGTTATCTAGAACTGGATATATTTAAACTAAGGGGTTGTTTAATAGCTTCTCAGGCTTTGATTTATTTCACATTGAAGGGATCCTGTCCCACATCAAAGATGTCTGTTAAAGAAAGAAAGATTCTTTTCTTAAAACCCTCCCCCCTCAACCTTTGGCTGAGCACATAATTTTCAATTTAGGAGCAGGTGACAGTGAGATATCTCCCAAGGGCAGAGTATTTAGACTTCTACAGAACTAATCAACCCTGCTGTGATGAAAGCTGGACATTCCTCAGTGCTGGGATTGAATGAAAACATTGGTGTTTCACTAAACTTTGAGACTGACAATGCAAGAGTTTTACAGGAACCATCAAACATTTATCATCACATCCTGCAAGTTACATTTAGACAAGGGAAATAGTTACATAAAGCAAAAAATCTTGCATAGAGTAAAAAAACCGCAGAAACTTCTTGAAATGGATGCATATTTAAGAATGATTCCTCTTTGCAATAACCTGTCAGCAATAATGGGTTCCCATACACAGGAAACGGTATTTTATAAATAGGAACAGATTATTATCATCTCTGATGACAGAAACTACATACTTTCTTATTTCTGATTATGTTCAGTGCAAAGTCCATCAAGCTGAGCACTTGCACAGACCAAATAACAGGAAATTGTAAGGTCAGAAGAGAACAGGGGAAGTTTCTGTAGCACAGCTGTGGCAGAAGTTGTGGCCATTGGAGATCAGTAGGGAAAGGCTGAAGATGCAGGAGAAATAGTGTTACCTAGGAAATTGAGGATTTAAGTCTGGAAAAACAAGGTTTGAAGAGCCTGCAGGTTACTAATGAGGAAAGAAGGGAAAAGAGGCTGGAAATAGGATTGGAAAGAAATCAAATGAACCTGAAACCCTGGAAGGACTATTGCAACTGGAAAAGGCTGTAGAGGGAAAGGAGATAAGAGAATGAAGAGTCACTAGAGGCTCTAAGAAAGAAGACATTAAAATCCCGAATACAAAATTTTAAAGAGAAAATCTGGAGAAAAAAGGATAAGGTGCATTCCCTGAATTAGGAAGACAAAGTTGAATATGAGGCATATCCATGCAGGTGTTGAGATATTAGTAACTGGAATATTGCAACATTTTTCATTTAGAAAATTTCTTTTAATGACATGAGGCAGATTGTCTTTGACAGGAGTGGTTATCAGAAGAAAAGCTCTTGATACTCAAGAGGAGAACTGGAAGACAGATTTGGAGAAATAGCACAGTTCAGGATTTCTTGGATGTCAAGAGTGTAGAAATGACGAAAAAGATAATGGCAAATGATATTCTTGTTTGTCCTAGAAAGTCTAGAATAGGAAGTTTCTATATTTTAGAACTATGTCTTACAAATCTTACAGGTACTAAACAACAAGAAAATTAGTCAAAAAACCAGACCAGTTTTAGAACATATGCCACATTTTAAATATGCCTTTAACTGCCTATACAAACCATTGCTTTAAGAGAAATTATCCTCATCTGTTTTGCAAAACACCATTTCCAGAAGTGAAGCTTGGTCTCATTGAAACATAGGTAAATATTTGTGTTCAGATGATGAATTCACTTGCTTGTTCTGAAGATTCATTATTTGATTTTGTATCTATAAGAAAAACAAATTTGCACAAAGGTTTATCACTATTCCAATAGTGCACAGAAAACTGAAACTGTTGGAAATGCACAACTGTGCTTTGTGCAACAAAAGCCTATTTATAAATTATGACTCTATACACAATATGCCTTGGGGATTGCTCCTGTTCTAATCAAATACTTTTGCAAATTTGTTGCCAGGAACTGAAAACATATTTACCTGTAATAAAGGTGAAAAAATGATACTATCAAGTAAAATATGTTTTCACATACGCTGTGGATGTTTTATTCACTCACTAGCCAGCTTCTAAAGGTTCCACAAAAAATTAAATCACATAGCTTAAATATTTGTCTGCAAATAACAGTGGTTAAATAACTCTGTAACATCTGGTTTCCTTTTCTGTTTCTATTTGAGAGCTTTTTCTGAGTATAATTAATCCTTATAAAACAGGAATAAAACAAGTTATTGTCTTTTGGAAACTGATGAAGTATATTACAACTACAGAGAAAGGGACTGTACTTCATTCTGCACAGCAGAGTTAAGATGCCCACAAAGAGAAAAAAAAATGTTTATGTTCATGTGAAAATGGTGCTTGGAGCTCAGAGGTCTCGCTTCACTTAAGAAATTTAGTAAAATGAAGTACTTAGAGTAACCACAAAGCTGAAGTGGAGAATTTCAGCAGAAGGACAGGTCAAAGAGCTGGAAAATAAAAGCACAGAGAGACATGACAGGACAGTTTCTGTCTGCCTCAATTTTCCAGGGCTCTGTGCCAACACAGATTGAATTTGTGGGCCAGTACAGATAATCAAAGTGGGGGAAAAAACCCAACGTGTGAATGGTGCTTCTATGGGAGCTGTGGTAACATACACAAGTATTTGCATGCTCATGGCAGTATTGATCTAAGACAAAAAAAAGGTTTTGTCCTCCCTGTATGTGTCAGCCTGCACAGGAGAACAAAGCCACTCTCCTGAGAAATCATCTCTGAATTGAGGATTCATTACTGTAACACTTCAACCAGCAGACCTTGACAGGGCAACTCCAAACCAAGCAGTTTAAAAAACTCGACATCAACAAAAGTCTTTATTATGCTAATTACAGTAGGCAAAACTAACATATCCAAATCTTTCTTTTAGAAATCAATAAAACCTTTGCCTTTGTGCTCCATAAACATAGGTTTAACATAAAAAGGTCAACAAGAGGCACTGAATCTTGTTGAAAATATTGTTCTATCCTCCTGTTTCTGTTTCACATTAAAAAAAAAAGAAAAAAAAAAAAGGAAAGAAAAATTAGAAGCAATACTAAATTTAGCGAAACAGTCTTTACTACTTTTCCAGGTCAGGTACTTGGTCCACACATAAAGGATGGATTTTTTTCTCCCCTTTAAAATCAATTATATCACCTCATCAAAATCACCAAAGGAGATTGATGTTGATCAGCTAATTACCTATCTTTATGTTTCTGTTTTGAGGTTTTATCTGATTTTGCCTCATAAACACAAAGTCCTACATTTTGAACTTTCTTTGTCACCTTTTATAATCAAAGCTTATTTTACATTTCAACAAGATACTACCCACAAAAGGATTTCGACTTTATGAAAGAGGCTGGTCCAACCCCTTTGCCACCAAAACAAGAAACAGCTTGAACCTCAGACTCCAAAACATAACAAAGAGTTTGACTTTTTTCAAGAAAGCCTCAGCAGGACTCAGGATCCAACCTTCAGTATCCCTCAGCACTTCAGACTGTACAATATAAATGAAAGAAGAGTGGGTAATGCACACAGCAGTCACACAGTCATAACAGTCCAAAGCACAGATTTCCACTGTTCATTGTTTTCAGTTCAATAAAACTCTAATTTTGCAACCCTCTTCGTTTTGTCTTAAGAATAGGATCTAGGCCTGCAGCATACCTAGACATGTATTGGACTTTCCTTGCTGGATCAAATTAAAACCATGAATTGGCATTACCAGTTTGGCCAAAATTAATTACTCTAGGTATGCCACACTACACCATTTCCAAACATCAGTTTGCTAAAGGAAATCTTCCCAGTGAAAAATGTGTTATTTTCAATATGCTTCAAATTTCTGCATTTTTCTGCATCAATTTGTTATGGAACTATCTTTCATATTATCCCTGCTTTTATTTTCTTTGGTGTTTGTTTTTAAGCAGAGTCATAAATGTATTTCCATTTCATGCTATTCCCAGTTAGGAATAAAATGACGGTACTTCCAAGAAAGAAAATTACCCGGGAATCTGTTCTGCATTTGTAGACAGGAGAGAGGCACTTTGAATGGAGAAGAAGAATTAAATTAGCCCCAGATATAGGGGCTGAATACTAGCCATGTGTTTTTGAAGAGAGTATCTGCAAACCCTTTCCTATAGATCCTTTCTAGCCTGAACTTTATAACAATAAAGGTATAATCTGGTAAAAAGTCTGCTGCCCTACAGCAAGCACAAAACACTTTTTTTTTTTCTTCATCCAAAGGAACCACTGGTCTTTGAATAAAATATTTTTACCTTCCCCCATGGCCACCAGATTAGAATGAAAGCATATTCCATGTTTAAGATTCTATATTTACCTAGTTTAAATATTTATCGGTGAGATGTATATACAGTATTGAATAAAACAGAAACCAGATTCATTCCTTAATGAGTAAGAATAAACTTCATATGGGGCAAAAAGTAGTGCTAGAAATTGTCACTGCTTTCAAGCCACAAGAAATGTTGTCTTCTCAACTACTGTACAAAATAACAAAACCAAATGCAAGTGTTATTAGTTTTTCTTCTGTATTATCAGGTTTTTATGACAAAGGTTAGAATGTTCAAAAATGTGTTTAAATTTATTCAGCTGTTCTCTAAGTTTCATGTTTCACTGGGCTGCTACACTGCATTATGTTCCCATATGACTGGATTAAAGCTATCTAGCAGGCTGGTGAATTTATTAGTCCAGCATCTGAATACTTGCTCAGAACCTTCTTCAGCACGTATTGACAAGCTGCAAAAGTCAGGTTGATTTGATTTGGGTTTTTTTTAACAGGACATCTATGGTATTTGTCAGATCAGCACTCCTAAAGAGTGCTCTTCCTCCAAAGACACAGATAATCTAAAAGTAGTATTAAACCCAATTGTAGGGGACTGGACAGCCCTACAATTACAAGAGAGAGGTAATGGGATACAGAGACTTTAACCTTTAGGTCATCAATTTAAATTCAGCTCAAGTTGATCATGACCAACATTCCCACATGATGAATGTTTGTTAGCCTGTGTAAAGAGATAGACACAATAAATATTGGTGGACACATTACCAAGGTAACCGATCCCTTTTGGTAATCTCAAAAGAATACCTACACTCTGACAGGCCATCAAACAGTCACAATTCCTCTGGTTTAATGGAATCCATCATGACTGCATACTCCAAAAAAATGTCCTAATCACCATCAAATTACTTTCAACATGTTTTGGAATTTTTTTTTCATTAAGTGGATATTTCAACCAGAAGCATCTTCAACAGTGATCACAGAGTTCACCTTATCATAATAGAGTAGAGTGTGCAAAGAATACAGAAGACTATATTGAAAAAGGGCATTAAATTCATTCTTGTTATAGCCCAAGTACCACCTTTAGGCAGATTTAGTTAGACTGTTAAAAGAATGGATATCGAAAAACAGAAAAACCCAAGACAGCTGACAGGAATAACCAGAGGCTTTGAAAGACAGTTCTATATGGAGTCTGAGATTGAGATTTAGATTAGAGTCCAGATTAACAAATGTTGCCTGGTATGAATATATAAAATAATGATTATTACAGGCATTTCTTCAGAGCCTGGGGGTTATGAATAAAGCCAAGCACAAAGGTTCTTTCCCAGCCTATAAGAATTCTGAAGATTTCAGAAAGGTCTTGCTAGTATTAGGACAAATCCTTTCACAATTTTCACAAAAGCAGAGATACCCAACCTATTACAGACAATAGTCCAGTGGTAAAGACAGTTGCCTTGGATGCATTAGATATTCAGCTGGATTTAAGTCTCTATTCAGCTGGATTCAGAAAAGGAAATTGAACCAAAGTCGCATGTCTTAAAGGATAATGCCCTAACTATTAGGCTCTGGGCATTGTAATGCAGATTTCTCTCAGGGTTTCTTTTTGAGCAGTTCCATTTCCAATAAATTATTTATTTGCTATTTGAAATTAAAGATTTCTAAAGGAAATTTCTTTAAACTATCCTTGACATGAGAAAGGTTTCAGGCTTGATGAAGCAACAATTTCTATAAAAAACTCTTTTGACTTGGAAAAAACCCTATTAGTTTTCGTATGTCCAAGAGCAGATGCAAAAAAAATTCAGACATTTGTAAACAATCTTTTTCCTTTGTGGCAACACTAGAAAGAGGACAGCAAGACCATACCTTACAATCTTTTCCTGCTCAAGATATCAAGTGATTTGAGGCTGAGGAATCATTGCTACTGATCATACATAAATCAACCTCTCCTATGAAAATAAAAATAACAAAATATGTAATAAAATTAAAAGGGTTTTTTGTTAAATTGATCATGAGAGAACACAACAGCATTCACACTACTTTTTTTTTCCTAACGGACAACAAAGTTGACTATTTTTACAGCTGGGAGGATAAGGTTTTTAATGTGAGCTTTCACTAACATAGGCATCATATTTACAGTGATTTACTTCTACCCTTCCAATCTATGATCTTGGAAGTATGCTGTTCCCAAATTAAATAGCAATTTTCATGTGATTTGAGCTACAAATCTTTTCCTTAGCTTGTTTGTCTATAGCTGATCTTGCTTTTCACTACTGCCTTCATCAGGATGCTCATTGATCACAACTTTTATTTATTGTAACTGCCTTATGCAGGGATCCCAAATTACACTGATTGAAATCAACTAAAGTCATGTAATATAGTTTATCCATAGTTATACAAAATTTATTCATTTTTTAAAGCCTCTACTAGCCAAGTTTACCACTCAACTTTCTGTAGCAATGTTTTTTCCTCCCCCCTACCACTCAATTTTCCCATTCTGGCTTTCATTCAGTCCCCTCTACTTTTCTCTGTCATCATGTGGGTTACTACAGTGGGTTTTTTAGTTATTTATCCCAAATTGTTAACAGTGGTATCTAAAGACCCCCTTTAACACACCAACACCCACTTTAAAGCAATTAACAGTGTTAAGCAGTTCCCTACACCAGTGCACACAGAATCATTAATATGATTACAGTCTTTACAAATTTAACCTCTCTTTACTGGGAGAGACATTAATGTTACACTGAGCAAGTGGCAGCCCTGCTAAAGCCAGGTTATGGGACAGTGAAAGTCCTGTGTGTGGAACCGTAAGTGCTGCCCAAGGAACTGCAGCTGAACCATGAACAACAGGGTACAGACTGCATCCTTCTTACTTCAGAGTGCTCCCCTACTACATAAAAATTCCCTTGCAATGAAAATAGACACTAGTAAGGCAGAAAAAGACTTGCCTTTGAAACCAACTGCCTGTCATGAATATAAGTTTCTATTCCCACCTCCACCACCCCCAATTTACTGTATTACAAAGCAGCAACAGCCCACATTTGGATACCAAAATGGTGATACATCCACTGCCAGAAGAGTAAAGTGTAATGAATCACATTATTCCTCTAGTGTTTTAAACAGGTAGAAACAATCATAGAAAAACTGCCAAGGAAATCTACTGTTCCAATTTTATACTGTCAGTAGCTCTTCAGACTAAAAATAATGCTCAGATGTCATTTTCAAAATTAGCATTTCTATTAAAAAGAAAACCAGACACATCCTAGTTGATCTTAGACATTGACTTATTCACCAGAATAATTCCACTGAGGCAGACAAATGCATTTGCCTGAATAAGGGCCTGCACTGCAGGACTTCATAAAAACATACGTAAGGGACAAAAAAAGAGCCTAGGAATTAAGTCAGCAATTTTGATAAACTTTAGGTTTATAACCGTGATGCAGTCAATTTAGTTGGCTATTCCTAAGTTCAGATCTAATACACACTGCTCTACAGAACTGCCTCAACAGCATTAACATGTTTAAAGCAATTTCACTTTTTAAGCTTCAAAACACACTGTTTGTCTCTGGTTCAAAACTGTTGATGCACTTTTGAACCAAAAATTCTTCCAGTCATCTTGCCTAATTATACTACATTCTTTAAAACTTAACTTCTGTTTGAAAACAGGTTCATAAAATCTCTCAGTTCTACATTCAAATGAGTTGTTAAATTAAATTAATTAAAAGCCTAAAAATGTGGGAATTCAAAATGGGTTGTGACAAGACTTAAGGCATGTGTAGCCAAAATGATGATCCTGGAGGCCCCTGCCTCATCCTGGAGATGTTTCTGATGGCAATAAAGGTTTTGATGGCAACACAGGCCAGACCCAGAAGCTGCATCTCTGTGCACAGCCAGAGTTTACCTGCTCAGCCAGGGAGCTTCATCTCATGGCTCATCTTATGCCCAATCCTGAGGGGAACTGCACAGTTTGACCCACCAGCTGCTTTCAAAACCAGCCTTATAAACACCAACCAGGTCAGTTCCCTACAAAATTCTTCAGGTGCTATTTCTTTCTAAAATGGCACATGAACACACCAGTCATTCCCAGCCTGGCAGCAGCTCTGCTCATCCCAGAAGCCAGATCTCCTGGTCCCGTTCCTTCTTCAGTTAGGACCCAGCAAAGCCTCTTAGCAGAACGTTCAACTTTAGCAGTTGCCTACAGGCTGCAGTAAATGCTGGGGCAAGGAGAGGGAGATATCAAAGTCCTACCACTGAAGCGCTTTCATTGTAGAGAAAATAATTCAAGATTCATTGGGCCAGAGAAAGAACACAAGAGGGAGCAAGAGTCTGTAGCCTAGTGATTTGGGTACTCAGCTGGGAAAAGGAGTCCTGGGTTCCTGGCCTGTGCTCCATAGAAGGTTCACGCAATTTATCTAACAGCCTTTCAACAATCTAAGTGTTAGCTTGAATCTGGCAATGTTTTCCTTCCTGATCCAAGTCTGTAAATAACACTTTGTCTGCAAACATCAACATGTCTCTTGTATGCTTTTAATGCTAAATTTTAAATAGGAAACATCAATAAAACTGAAATATGCCAAAACTTGAAAGCTTATTTCATATTAATTTTCCTTTATAAGTACTTAAAATACAAGAACCTTCTTTTGATCAGGTTAAAATTGTTACTAAAATGCAAATACATGATTTTACCTGTGTCAATAATGCTGCTTTGAATCACTAAATTGGAAACTATTTTTTCATCTATCTTTCCCAGGATGAGGTAAGATTTTTAAGAAGTTATAACAATAGTAATAGCCTTCTAACATCTTTATTCTGCTCAGTTTCTGATTCTCACTTAACAGTATTTTCATTTGCTGGTTCTCATTCCCTAGCACAACAGTGCAATGTCATGCGGGCGACTTTAAATCCAAGCAAGGTTACCCTGGAATTCCCACTCCAACAATTTCATGGACATATTTCTGGTTTTGTTAAACATTCTTTTCATAATAGCTTCATTTTGGGCCTAAGCCTACATAACAGGGTCCCTTTAAATTATATTCCATGCCTTGAAACATATTACAAAAACTGTTATATCAAGGCGAGTTATGCAAGGGCTCTCTTATGGTTTTAGCATATTTACTCTGTCACGCCATGTGTGAGACTGCAGCCTCCACAACAAAACCTTTACACACTGAAGTCATTATCTCTGTGAAGTCTGCAACTGGCATTTAAAACTTATTGATGGCCTGGGTATTGGTGGCTCAGTAGGCAGCACTCTTGCCGGAGGCCCAGGAGGTCAGGGGTTCACATTCTGCTCAAAGAACAAGTTGGACATATTCCAGGTTTGTGTGTGGGCTGTGCTACACTCCTTCCTAAAGGGGCAGTCCTTAGGACAGTAAGCGAAACCTTGGCTTTTTGGGGATATCAAAGTCCTCTTGCAAAGGGAAGAGGAAGAGTAAGAAAGTTTAACAAGTGAATGAACACGATCGCACTGGCTGGGGACCTGGATTTGGTTGTGTGCTAAATACAGAATAGTCCAGCTAGAGCACACTGAACAGTTTTAAACAAGCTGCCACATTTTAGTCTCTGTCGTCAGCACATGTTCAAGGGAGAGGTACAGACTCCAGGCATGCTCAGTATTAGCCAATTTCCTCAGTAGCAGAGTGACTTTGGGTTCAATTTCACACCACAGAACTATGAAAAATGCATGCGCAATTTCAGCAAGTGAACAGTCCAAACAAAAACGCTTTTAACTCTGGAGCAACTTCCACCCATGCTATAAAATCACTGAAAAAATCTCCAGCCAAATATCCAAGTCAAAACTAGCAACACATATAGAGAATAATATAAATCAAGATTCAACCTGCTCTGGTGTTAAACTTTGATACTTGAATATCCCAGATGTCTCCCTCCTCCTCTTCTTCTTTATAGACAGGTAAAGATGGATCTCTTGAAGGAACTGGGGATCACACTCTAGGCAAAGGTTGGACAGGTGATCAATGTACAGCATGAGATTTTGCCGTGGCTATGTGCCTCCAACAGTGACTGGATCATCTGGTTTAGAAAAACAATTCAAAATTGTAATATTTTCTAAAGAACTTACAAGGGAAAAATTAGCAAAAGGGAGAACATTTAATTTTTATAACATGGAATATATCACAGAACTTCTTTCCATAATTATATATTTAATTTCAAAATTTCATTTCTTTCTTATTTAACATTTAGTTCATTAACTTTTCAATTCCTTAGAAGTCAGCCTTGAGAGGATTGCATCCCATTTCCACTGGCACAATGTGTTCAAAAGTCACTGATGTAATATGAAGTTACTCTTATAAGTGTCAATATATTTTTTTGGCATCTAGATTTAGACACAGCCCTACAAAGTGCCAGGGCCACGCCCAGCCCATTCCTTAATCAAGTTTTGGAGCAAGCCAGTATTTATCAGCCAAATGGGATTCTACTCTGCAGTGCTCTTCAGGAGGTAAGCACAGAGGTTAATGGTTGTTGATGAAGATACATCTCCCAACGCTCCCTTCTATGTCAATAGAATGAAAGAGCATTTTCTAAAGGACTGTTCAGAGAACTTGAATGATACCTTTTCTTCCAGCATTTAGGAACACCATCTTTTATCTACCTATCTTTTACATGGTGCCTTCCTTTTTTCTTTTTTTTTTTACCATCATGGAAAAACAAATACTGCCCTGCTTCCCAGAAATATCCATTAGTATAATGGATCCTTAGGTTTAAGTTTGGTGAAATCAACTTGTATTTAAGCAACAGTGTTTACACACAGTAAAGGAGATAATTAATCACAAGCATCATGACATCTTTAGGCTATCACACAATTGATATATAAGCAATGAGCTGCTTAAATGAAACAAGATATTGATGGCATTATTTCAAGTTCAAAACCAGAGGAACTGCTAACATAATCCCAGTGCAAATTTGCAAAAAATTATGAATTCATTTTGTCACTAAAATATGAAAGGGAACTATTTCTAGGAATGAAGGATGTCCTCTTAACCTGCAACAACAAATTTGTTTGTTTTTTTCTCTTCTCAGTAAGAAAGCAATTAGGATTTTTTCCAATAAAAATATCCTTGTCCATATATAAACACTCCTAGTAATCATGTAATTACCTTACCCAATCAGATTAAATTGCTGTCAGTTGAGTTCCCGCTGCTGATTAACTTTTGTGGACTCTGAACCTAAATGAAGTCTTTGGTAAAGTCACTTAGTCATTTACAAAGGTGTCTCTATGACTCCAAAAAGGGTAACAGCAATATATTATCGGCTATAACCATCAAATATCCAAGGTCAAGGATAGATCACAGTGGACCCCTTTTTTAAAACCCAAAGAAACACAGAATTAAACTATGTTGCTTATTTTTGTGCTTCTTGCCATGGCTTCTAAATGTAATAGTAACCTTTGACCCCCCCACATTAAACACCATAATTATGTAATTAAAACTAATTATGCAATTTAACATACATATTTTTGTCCTACAACAAGCAGGTCAATTACCTCACTCATTGACCTTGGAAGCTTTAACAGTTTAAACACAACAATGAGGTTTTCAATTAACTTTAAAGTACAAACAGAGAAGGAGCTGCAGAACCACAAGTCTTCGCACTGATACTGCACGGACAGATCACTTACAAACCTCTTCATCTTGGATTCCATAGATTAAAACCCCTGATAAAAGCTGTTCAACATCTTTCTTCTATGTTGCTACCATTAGAAATGGTTTTTTGTGAACAAATCATATATACACATTACTTGCTAAATGCAAGAAAGGAGACCGAATAATAAGTTTTCTTTGTCCTACTTCTTCTCTTCAGAATGGTTTCCTCTGCTTCCTCCCATACATCACTGCCTCTGTCCCTGTTTCACCTCCTCTTTCTGAAGTCTTTTTCTTTCCCCTGTTTTCTTCATTATCTTCTCTGTTCTATTTCTAGCTGTAAAGTTTATCATTATATCAAACTGCTGTAGCTGTTGTCTTTTCCAGTTTCCATCTGCATCCCTAATCCCATTCCCGGGGTTTCCCAGCAGGTCTTGGCACCGGGTGGCTCCTGATGATGATGATCCAGCAAGACTGAGGGAACTTTGGACTGCAGAAAGCTACAGCTGTAGCAAACATGGTACATGCTCAGAAATGAATTTTCCAGAGAGGGAAGTTTGGTACAAGTGAGAGACACTTTATGAAATTGTTGAAATATGTTTCAACTCAATAATATCTTTTTTCTCTTTAAACACTTAGGTAAGCTCAATATACTGTGCTAAGGGTTTTTCAAATTGTACAAGAGAGACTCATGCAATATTACATTGTGTCCAAAGAACTTCTTCAAAGAATAAAATAGCATCATCATTCAACCACATGTTTACTCTTCAGTAAGTGAAGTCCCATTCTCTAAAGAATAATTCTTAAAGTAAGTAAAAGCCCAGGAGCTCTGGATTAAAAAGGATCGTGTTTCACTATCCTGGTTTTTTCCATTGCTATATTGACTACAAATAGATCCAGCAAAGTTAATAGGCTTAGGAGTGAGGTAAAGGGACAGACCACAAATACATAAATACTCCATATATATATATATATATGCATACATATACCAATCAAGCTTTAAGTTGTTTTCTCTAAACCTTGTTTCATGTGGGGATCAGAAAATAGCTACTGGAAAAACTCATATGAAAATCTTTCCTGACTTCTTGAAAGTATGGCAAAAATATCTACAATGCATTTTGTGCTTTGTTGTCGTTTCTAACACCATTTTTGGAGTCCTTTCACTTCTCTGCTTTAATTAGGCCTGCCTTGCACAAGGAGCTTGAAAAGATTTCATTAAACCCTTGACATAATGGAAACAAGAAGCACTGAACTCTGAATGAGGAGTTACAACAGGAAAGGAACAATTTAAGATGGTAGCAGGCCTTATTGCAACATTAAACCTCAAATTGGATCTGATTTACACAAAGTAAACCAATATATTGAAATAGTGCCCCAAATTTCTGGACAAAAGTTTGAGGGAAAATAATACAGCGCATGTGTAGAAATTCTGTCCAAGGGAGTGGAGGAGATTATTCCTTATATTCTCATTTAACAAAAAGGTTCCTTCT
Source organism: Drymodes brunneopygia (assembly GCA_013400955.1). Lineage (NCBI taxonomy): Eukaryota > Metazoa > Chordata > Aves > Passeriformes > Petroicidae > Drymodes > Drymodes brunneopygia. The sequence continues at coordinate 365,092 of VZTZ01032111.1, forward strand.
GTTTTGAACAGAACATTAAAATTCTAATTCAGCTCATAGAGCATCCCAAACAGAGCAGCAAAAGAATCTGTGAAGGAGCCCAAATATGGTGCTATTGAAACAGAGTGGATTAGAGGAATTGGGATAGAATCCTACAAGTGGCTAAGCAGCAGCAGGAGGTCAGCTTCACAAACAGCAGGATGCTGCACAGACGTGAGTGACATAATACAGTCAAAACAATCAAGATTTTTTAGCTGATAAATGCATGCCTGAGGAAAAGGCCTTGGCTGTAGAACTTGCATAAGCAACAAATATTTAAGCAAATTCAGTAGACCTAATGTACACAGGAGAGCATTTTTTTCTTATGCAAACATGTCATATTAACCATGTAGAACAGAATTCTTTATAACATAAAGAATAATTTTAAGAGCCTAAATGTAGAAAACACAGGAGACTTTGTGCAATTATTCGGTAAATGGATTTTAAAAAGAGCTTTCATAGTTTGACGCAGCTTCAATTGTTTCCCAAGCAATTCTATGGACATTAGCATTAGACACATAAAATATTAGCTCCAAATATCTAGGATATCCAGAAAGAATAACAGAATCAATGTAGCCCCATTGATTATTCATAAATTGCACATATGGAACAGTTGCATTTGTAAGGAGACATTGAGATATTAAAGTAAGATGATCAATATATCATTGTGGTTTCTAAATTTTATGGTGTTATATTAAATCAGACTTTAATTCTAAACATCTATTTTTCACTTATACTACTTTAAAAAAATCTTTTCAAAGGCTGAGATTCCACTTATTTTCCATTTTATGCTATGAGCAATTAAAAGAAAATTTATTCAATTGCTTTTTAGCTAGAGAACTGCAAAACATCATGAGTAAAACATTAATCTATCCCAAATTCTTCTCTGTCCTCCACAAAATACCCTTTGGGGCTAAATACTTAAGCAAGTCTGAAATAAATTGTAATTCTGAGGTCAGATTCCAGCCTGGCGTAGGGACCAAACTTCCCCTAGACTCTTAGGACATTGTGAAATAAGAATTTCTACATGGTGCAGTTGACTGTTTTCATTCAGAAATCAGACTAAGAGGCAGTTGGGCCTTTGAGAACACGAGTTACAGTGATTAAGGAAGTAGGACAGAGAAAGGGCCAACCAGAGGCACAAGGGCACAAAATTTCCCTGCCATGGCTCGGGCAACCACCTTAGAACACCATGGCATTGGCAAGAGGCACCTGAGGACATTGTGTTCCCTGACCTTTCTCCACTGTAGGGTTACACTCTGTGTGCTATAGAAAAGCAGGCCTGGAAGGCCCAGAGGTGACCAGGAAGCACATCCAGGTCACCAGGGATGGACGTGGGAAAAGAGGATCATGGGTTTCTGTCCTTCTGCACCCATTGTGTGTGAGTATTGTACTTGGTGACCTTATAGGGTATTGTTTATCTTTCCTGTTTATGTGATGGCACATCCTGTGTGTGGGATGGGATAAAGGGAATTTTCACTGTGTAGCAGTGGGCAGTGGCCATAAGGGAGTAGCCATGGCAGGTGCCATAATAGGAGTCATAGAAGCAGTCTTAGCAAGCAGTCACAGAGTGATCTGGAGCAGTCTTAGTCTCTGTCTGTATAATAAAGAACTCTACACAACATCACAGTCTCATCAGAGAGGTCCTTGACCCTGGGTTGGTTACTGCACTCCACCATGGCCAGGAGCTCTCCTATGATCTGACCACAAAGGGGACATTTCACACCAAGGGACCATGAGAGAGGGTGTCTGTATTTTGATAACTTGATGGACATGTGGATAATCTATGGTCATTTCTGTTGGAGAAAGACCAAATTGCAGAGCAGGCCAAGCTTTTGTGTTTATGGATCTTGTAACAAGCTGGCTATCTGTCATATCAATATGTATGATTTCTGGAGATTTTCCATAAAACATATGATCAGGAATTTGGAACGGCATAGAGACAGCCCCAGCATTCAGCAGTTCCTGCTCTAGGCCCCTGCTCAGCTGGAAGAGGAGGTGATGCTGCTCCTTCCTTACCCGCAGTGTTGTGCTGTTACTGAAGCCCAGAGCCTTTTCTCATCACCACAGGCCATGGGACTTATTTCCATGCTCGGGTGTGCTGCACATCTATAGCTTGTTTGGTACAGAGCAGAGCAGCTCAGTAAAAGCTGATTAAGACATGTGTTGAGCTAAAAAACTGGATGCTTTGTGAATATCTGTGTTTTGGCCTTTCCCCAAATGTCTTCCCCCGACAAGAGAGGACAGCTGGAGCAGACAAACCTTCTGTACCCAAGAGACTGTTTTTCTTTCCTTTGAAGGTATTACTTGCCTGTTATTACATTTACATAAAGGATCTTTATTCTTTCCCATATATAGTAAATTGCACTCCCGTATGTGAACATTGTGTAGCCATTTCCCCCCAAATACAAAACAGAATTATCTTCACTGTCATTCAACCCTTTCTTTTCCCCCCAGTACAAGGAATTGATGCAAATCTATTTTTGTTTGGTCTGGTTTATGCTGACAGCAATTAATTCTAAATCCTCAGCATAAAGGCATACAAGAATCACATATGTTTTTAATCTACAACCAAGTTATCCAATTATTTTAGGTAAACTTTATGATCACAACCATCCTTACCAACTCTGATATGATAGGCTATTTTCTTCTTAATGGCTTAAGACTAATATACACTGCTACAGGGAATATACTCTTCAACATTCCTCAAGTTTTACCTCCTGATCTTGAAATAATAATATAGTCAATGAGCACATTTTGTTTATACTTGTTAGTAAAAAGTCAGTAAAAGCATGCTGGGAAATAATATTCCATGCCTTAGGACTCAAACAAGTTCTCTTTATAAATAGAGCTTGTGTAAATCACAGACAAAGTTGACAAATTTCATGGATTAGTCATGGTGAAAATATCAGATTTCATGGTTTAAAACAGATTAATAGGAAAATCATATTACAATTCTGATTATCCAAATTCTGCATCTTTTTGAAGAATGAAATAAAAAAATAGTGATAATTCTGGAGCCAATTCACTAAATTACACTTGCACTGAGTTGTGTACGCAGGGTAAAGATTCCTCATTAACCTTGTAAAACCTCTGAAATCTATATTTAGCTACATTGGAATGAGAACATCACAAGTTAGAGAGATTATAGTACACTGAAGCTATTTCAGCGCATTTTTCCGTCAAATTATGCTCGCATGAAATTATTTTGTCACCTTGTAGGAAAAAAATTAAGAAAGAAACTGATTTGAAATTAAAGCTCCTATTTTCACAATTATTTCTATGTGGTGCATCTACTTAAAAATTAGGGAAATAATATCTGAAAGAAGTTCTGCTTTTACAGAATATCTCATTATTCCTGCAAAAATATAAAAATCATAACTGTGAAGGACAACATTTGAGTTAAGCAAAACTATCAGTTTTCACACAGAACTTCATGGCTTTTAAGTTTCTCATGATGATGTAATTGAAATTGAGGCCTTATTTAATAGAGAGGTTACACATAACCATGTGATTCAAAGAGACTTGTTGACTACATAACGATTTGGCTTGATGCCTCCATGTCCTCTACTGAGCTGCATACACCACTTGTCATCCTGGCATCTGAAGGCAGCCAATTTGTCAGACATTTGCTCTAATTCTTTTTCTTTGTCTTCTTTACAATATCCTTCATATGCATCCTGGTCATCAATATCATATATCTGACTGGAGGATGGAAATTCATTTCTGTTTCTGTCTTATTTTCTTTGCATGCAATCCTCCTGGGTCTTATAGGATGTGCTTAATAAGAACCACATTATTCTGCTAAAGGAAGTCCTTGAGCAGACTTTGAGAAGCAGTATGGCAAATTAGTTTCAGAACGTAGAAGGTCAGGTTGGAAATAAAAAGCTGCAGTTATCTACAGTGTTTTCTGCAGTTCAGAAAATAAGAAAAAGAGATGTAACGTCAAGAAAGGATTTGTTTGATGTTTTTCCTCCAGAAAGCTGAACTAATTTATGGACAAACAATAAAGTGTTGAACATTAGCTGAAACGAATTAAAATTACCTTTTAGTTAAATTCATGTTTATAACAAATGAACAATCACACTTCTCTTCCAACTGCATTTAAACATTTTTGTTTCCACAAATAGAATGTCATTTGCAACAAATTCTATACCATTCAAATATTTAAATTTAAAAGTGTGCTTGAGTTTGAACATAAATAGCCCTCTGCTTGGGAATGCCAGGTTTATAGGTGTCCTTGCAACCTTAATTCTGCCCCCTGGTGTTTGTAAATTATGGCTATTTCTAACTAATGATATTTTATTTTTCACTCCAGGGTCTGTGTCGCCCTGTCCACAGGACAAATGCTCCTTACACAGTGCAGTTGCTTTCAGCACTAACAAAGTTTTAAAAAGCTGCTTTTGCTAATCATTTCCCTGAAACTATAGTGCTGTTTGCTTCCTGGGCTTCTCTGTGCTGCGCATCACCATATCTGGACCTCTCTAGAGCACTAACAATCCACTTTCTTCCTTGTGATTGGAGAAGAGCATTATTATCTGTGTGATACAAGATGGTGCACAGACACTGGGCACAGCTTCAAAAGTCTTTGTTTCAGATGTCTTGGTAATTTGTTCTGATGTATTAGGCTTACTTGTGTAAAGTTCTTCAGGTTTTATCATCCTTTCCATTTTTAAAATAGTTGTATATGCTTCAAGATGTTATATCTGACACATCTCTATAAAATAAAATTGTATTTTTTATTTTCCTCACTTTGTAGATGTGAAAAATTTACTTTTTTCCTGGCAGCCCAGAAAACTGTCAGAGATGGCCTAAAGCTCAGAACCACTCCTGGTGCTTCAGCACTGCTTTTGCTCCTGATGACCAGACACTCTTCCTGTCATCCTGGCAGAGTTTTTAGCATTCTGAAGTTGATGAGGATGCTCTCTGCATTTCAGACAAACCCTGACTGAATTAAATAGAAGTTCACACAATACCTCTATTTTGGTTTACACAATTTTTAGCACATAAGAAATCTGAAGCAAGAGCATGGATAGGGCTAAATTGCCCAACAACATAACTGCTCATCTCTCCCACAGTTACTGTCCCATTTAAAATGCAGCTCAAGAACGGAGTCAGTGCAACGGGGAGCAAGCATGGAACAGCAGTGAGGTGCTACAGAAAGGGCAGTAAATGGCTGTGTAACTGAAAAGTGCTGTAACATGGACCCCAAAAGACACCTAAAAAAATTGTATGAGCTACTTTAAACCTGGCACTTTCCAACTTCCAGACTTTCAATTTACATGTTCATACCCATTTAATGAAACCATTGTGCTGTCTTACAGTAACTATTTGTCCTATTAAAAGACTAAGATTACAGACAACTTTAATGATGGCTTGTGAGCATCAGAAACAAAGTTTGAGTTTCTAACAGAGTTGAAATACAGGTACACACCATTTAAAACAGACCTGCTGCTATTGGGGATCACTTCAAATCGGTGTTGTGCGCTGAAAGAAATTCTGCTAACTTATATACCTGAGCAAATGAAGGCATTTTGATTTGCTTTGTTTATTGTTAAGGCACACTAGAGCATAAATCCATCACTTGCTCTCTGAACAAAATCTAAATGCCCTCTGGAGTTGTCGTGCAAACTAAAACACAGTAAAAATAAGGCTTCTGATTCTTCCAACCTACCAGTTTTCCCTCCCTACTTTGAAAGAGAGCTGATAAAAAAATCAGCTGGACTTCTAAGGAGCCTTTTTGCTGATTCCCCAGTGCAGCTTGGAGCAGTGTGAGCAATGCATATGGTCAGGTTAAAAATCAGATCTACTCTTTGTTCTTACTCTCTGGCTCTCACTCACACTCAGACCTCAACGGATTTCTCATGATCTAACATCAGTAAATTAAAATCAGCTACAATATTTAATTAAATAAATTTATTCACAGAAGCAATGAATGCATCATTAAGATGCAATCACAGTCTCAGTCAAATCTATCAAAAACTTTCTATTTTCTTTGGCAAGACCAGATTAAAACTGAAATACTATGAAAAATCCAATTTACTGTCCAGTAGTGAGCTTGTATGTCTTGTGTTTGTACTTCATTCTCCTCAGTCATGAAAAATGTTAGTCAGGTTTTGGTTCTTAATACATAGGGGTGCAAGAATTGCAAAAGATATGTTTGATTTTCTATTGATCCTGAAATAAGAAAAAAACCCACAATGTTTCCTTACAATTCTAAACCCATGCCCCAAAATAACAACAAAGAAAAACCCAAACAGGAAAAAAACCCCAAACCAAACCAAACCAACAAAAAAACAAAATTTAAAAAACCCAAAACAAAGCAAATTTGGACTACATTTGATCCAAACTTTGACATAATAATCCATTCCGCACCTTCCCATATGTTGAAAGAAATAAGTAATCCATGTTTGTAAAGTATTTTAATGACCTCAGACAGAGGTCATTACAGAAATGCAAAGCAAGTATGATTGTTGTTCTGATGATGAAAACGTCTCGTTCTACTCACCATGTTCATTGCCTAAAGTAACACAGTGGGTAGCTTGTTATTACTAAAGGAATAAACTTTTTCATCAAACACTCTTTATAAAAATATTTCCCTGGAAATGTAACACAGCATGTAGCAAGACTACTACAATTTTCCATCAACTATGAGTACATGCAGCATAGGTACTGTTTTTAGATAATTTTACCCGAGCTTTTTGGCAATAGTTCCTCTCAAGGAAACCTACATTAACCAGAAATTTAGAGTCTGTTATCCCCAGGCCAGCTTCACTGGAATTTTTAATATGGCACTGTCTATTCAACAGTTGTGTGTAAAATGCCAATAAAGTGGCCAGAAAAGAGCTGAAGGGCTAATTGCCTTTTAACTCCACCGTGATGATAAAGTCACATAGAAAGAAAGGAAAAACTCCCACTGCTTTAACAAGTTTATCTGACTGCCACTTTAACATTCTCTGTCTGCACGCACTTTAGTGCATTCACCAATAAAAGGATAAAAGCATTCAAAATCCTGTACCCTCAATAACTAAGAAGTCCAGATTCAAAACGTCTGCTCTGCTGGAATCAGCCCATTAGGTCACCCAGCTTTTTGCCTGGTACTTGATTTCAACTGTACAGTATGTACCAGGAAAAAAAATTTCCTTTGGATGCAAAAGTTTATAAATCCTTAGGAAAGTAGAGTGAGAGAAGAAAAGGAAGGATACCATTTTGAAATAGCAATAAAAAGCAGAAATTGCTTCTCACAGACGAAGGGTGAAATAGTACCAATCAAGTCAGTGGTGAAAATCCCATTGACCTTAAAAGGTCAAGGAATTGATTTTAAAAAAAATACAATACAGGAAAATATAGCATCATTTATAAGCTAGATAAACATATAATTTTCACTTCTCTTTCCCTTCAAAAATGTTTAATATTATTCCCCTCAATACTTTCCAGTTTGAAAATCCAGTTTTATAAACATGATTTCTTTCATCTGAACAAGATTTTCTACCTAACTCTGCCTATCTGCACTTTCTTCATAGTGTAAATGCTTATTAATCCAGAATTAAAAGTAGATATTGAATAATATCACTTATGGAAGTCAGTGCTATAGACAAAAGATGCATTTTCCTTTACCAGCTGAGTCATAACCATCCTTGTCCTCCTTTATTTCAGAAAATGAGACTTTTATTAAAAGACATTTCACTGAATGATTGAAAAGAAGAAACTAGTGGTCATCTAATTTTTTTGCTAGACCTGTATTTTTAATTTCAACAAAGAAGGAACCCAGTCAGCTCTGACACTGAATTGACCTGTTCCACTTAATAAAATATAAGCAGCAGTAGAAGCATTGTGATTGCCAGCTGCAAACCACTGAGTTTTTTTTCTATTAAAAATCTCTTCCATGTTTTTTTTACTGTAACCTGGAAAGACTACAAAATCTGAAATTCAATGGAATCTCTATCGAAAAGAATACTGTTGACACTGAAAGTTCTTCAAGTACTCACCCAAGCAAATGTTATATCATATTAAAGTAAAATTTAAAAGCAGAAGTTCAAACTAAAAATGAAGTGTCCTTCAAAACAGACTCATGTGCATCAGAGCCTATGCATTAATGCACTTATTTCCATACTGCTCTGCATTTCCCTTTTCCACCACTTTGTAATTTGTTCCAGATTTTGTTATTTCTTTCACATTTGAAGGTACATTGTTGCACATCTGAGTGATGAAAGACTGAACCGGATGGAAGTACACTGAAATGTTAGTAGGAGAATGAAAACAAAAATGAAGTTAAATTTTCAATGTATAAGGTAGTAACAAATAAAAAAAAGTAAACAAAAAAACAAATAAACATCTCTTAACAAATAAAGCAAATGTAGTGCTCAGGGAGACCCAGAGTGGTCATGTTCACAGTACAAAATAAACAACTTTGCTATCCTTTCAAATTTAAAATGCCAATACCTAAGGGAAGCAATGAATTCCTTCCTAACAATACACTACTTTTAGGATGTCAACGCAGTTCAGGGGTATTCTTAAAGCTTAGATCTTTCTTACTAGATTAGAAGACAGAGTAAACTAAAAGATCAAGCTAATCTAGGATAAACTTCTTTTCCACAGTTCAAAGGCATTGGCCTTTCCACAGGTTCAATTGCAGGTTTCTTTGAAGATGTGCCCTAAAGTTCATTAAAGAAATTTCACTGACTTGAACTGATTTCAACATTAAAAAGATAATGTGAGAGCTTCACTGCCATAAAGAAACTGACAGACTGACTTTGAAGTTTTTTTAGGTGGTATTAATTTTTTTATTCTTGCGATAAAAGCCTTATTTAAACATATCTTTATGTTTAAATCCTTATAAATACTTTAAAAAATTAATGAAAAAAAAACCTCTTGGAAACACAGATTTTTAAAAATCCAGTTTAAAAAAATCATTACTTAATTATTTCTACAGAATTCAAAGTCACCATCACTGATGTCTATCCCCTCATTGATGGTACTTAACATTTCCAGGTGGTGCTGCACAGAGTGCTTAAGCAGCATCTAATCTGTGCATAGAATTTTGAAGAGTCATATGGCAAGAAGAACTGCAGGTTTTAGCAATGTAAGATTTAGACAGATGTACATAGCTTCTGTCTTAATAACAGGTGAGAGCCTGTGACAATAATAATGTGAAGAGGAAAACATTGATTAAGATTTTCTCGACCTCTGCTGAAATCCAGAGAGACACATTTTCTAATTTTAACTCAGAGTTATAGTTGGTGGTTAACATGAACCTTTGGTTTCTTACATTAGGATAAATGCTCATCTCCTTATTCAGGAAATTAAAAAAAAAACCCAA
>VZTZ01032115.1:0-53319 GCA_013400955.1 Drymodes brunneopygia
GCATAACCATAGTATTTTACAGCACATGAATTGTATGGATATGTATTTGTATGGATATGAATATGTACTTTATGGATATGAATACAGCATATGTACTTTAATGGAAGTATTTAACTGTACAGAAGACTTTCTCATAACAATACTTGAACATAAGATATTATTGAAAAATGATAAAAATATTTCTAAATAGACTGATACAACAGATAAGAATGAATAGACTTGGAGAAAACTAAGAAGAATCTTATGAAGTTCAAGGACAAATGTAAGGTCTTGCACCTGGGGAAACGTAATCCAGGAGTCCATCACAGGCTGGGATCTACTGGTCTGGGAAGCAGTTCAGTGGAAAATGTTCAGTATTCTGGTGGACAGCCAGTTCAATAGGAGTGAACGGTGAGCTGCTGTGTAAAAAAAAGCCAAAAGGATGCTGGGTTGATTCAACAAGGACATCATAATCAGAGATAAAGAGGTAATTATTCGCCTCTGCTCACTGATTTTCAGGCCACATTTGGAATGCCGTATTCAGTTTTGGTCCCTGCTATACAAAAAAGATGTGGACCGGTTGGAGCTGGTCAGGAGAAGGGCCACAAATATGGGGAGCCTGTCATAGGAAGAAAAGGCTGGGAGAAGTGGGGTTGAGAAAAGGCACAGGGAAGACTTTATCACCATGTTCCAGTACTTAAGAGGTGGCTAAAAAGAAGGCAGAGACTCCTTTTCTTACAAGAAGTCACATGGAAAAGTCAAGGCAAGTTACTCCTAGAGAGATTTCAATTTCATCATATTTTTGGCTATAATCCTAACTTGCATCTGTCTAAGCTAGATCACTGGTTTAGTCTTCCAAGTACTGAAAAATGTAACATGACATGAATAGAAGAGACTCCAAATTGAATATAATATCAACATTTATCATAATCATATGCAATTTGATGAAAGCATCTTGATATTATTATACACATTATTTCATTTCTAATAAAAAATGTATTTCTGTTCTTGTTTGTAAAAAAAAAAGAATACAAGTGCAATGGAAGGCAGTGAGAGCTCCATCTAAATTAATGAAAAATAGAACACGAGGCTATTATTGTACTTGTCTTGGATGTTGCTACATGACTGCTGATTAAGTTACACTGCTCAAAACAAGGCAAAACATCAAAACATGCAAATGCTTGAATATATCCAATGACATTTAATAAGGCTTTCAAGGATGCAGCTAATTTTAGCACACTATACAAAGCCAAGAAGACTGGAGGAGCAAAACAAGACTTGGCTAGACAACACCTGAGGGATTCAATGGGATCTGAAAATTGTGCCCTATCTACGCTTTCAGGTGTGTTTTGATATCCCTCCTATCTTACTTCTCATTCACATATTAGTCCTTCATGAAAAAAGGTTTTTATCTAGTCCTTTCGAATTCTAACAATCCCTCTGAAGCAGGCCCCAATGGGGACATACAAATTTAAAGTCTCTCATCTCTCACTGCTGATGCATTTACAGAGAAAGAATGTCTATGGGGCAAAATATGAAGATGAGGTGGTAGCAATAGACGGATGGATCAAGAAACAGGGGAATGATCATTGAAAAGATCTAGAACCATCCTCTGTGTTCTGCTTAGATAAGATCAGCATTAACAAATTCCTCTTACAAAGTAATACAGAATCTTAGGCAGTAAAGGGCAGTATTTTGATATCTGGCTTTATGCTGAAAGGGCATTCCCTGAATTTGCTGGTCAGTAGAAATCTGCTGACAGTGGTCGCAGTTTAATAGAGCTCTTTCTCCACTGACAAAGGATGCATGGCTTGTATAGCTGAACTTCAAATGTGACCCAACTAAAACCAACCCTACTAAACACTCCTTGTTTTATTAGAACTGGTGGCCACACTTTTGAGGTCTCTGTACGAGATTCCCTTCCACCAACAATCCTTATGTGAACAGCTGTTTACTCCACTGTAGCCTGAGATGAGCATTTGTCCTGCATGTTCTGTCCTGACTAAAGTGTCAGTTCTAGAAAGAAGTTTCATGCAAAACCTTAAATGGAGATGTGTTAAAATACATTGGAATATTGTCCATCCTATCATCTTCCTAGCAAGAAAAGCAAATTCCCACCAGGAACAAACATACAAATTAAATTGCAAAATTGAAGCATACAATTGCAAACACAAAATACTTTGAAATAAAAGAATAAATAAAGAATTTAAAACCTACATAAACAGAAATACAGTGAAGAAAGAGAAATAGTAGTTTGAGTGAATGGCTCTGAGAAGCAGCAGAGAAAATTTAAATCCATGAATGCTCTGACTGCAGGAACAGCAACTCCCAACACTAAAAGCAAAATCTCCATGAACTGAGAATTTCCAAACAGGCTTGGGATGAAAGCAGGATATAACCTTAGGAGTCATTCTTGAAATTGAGACAGCCAACATGCAAACATGTAGTTGATCCATACAAGAAAATAGTTTTTGCAGCTTATTTTAGTACACTAGACTTACAAAACACAACAATGGTTTTACAGCCACATTTTAAAACTTAATTCTCTGAAACATTAGGAAAGATGTTTGTTTTCTCTTTGTGAAGAACAGAGATAAGTTTTTTGCCTGCCAGATCCTAGCTTTCCTTCTCATCCATCCACCATTGCCTTTTAAGCAGTAGAGACACTGAAGTCAGAGCTGACACTCAAGATTTGTCCCTAAATGATGAAGAGAGCATTGCAGCTGAACTGTACAGCTATAGCATTTTTGAGGTAATCACTGTGTTTAAATTTATCTTTGCTAATGAATAAAGACAATAGCATGGCAGATGGGACAAATCCACTTCATAGTTTAATGAGAAAATGCATATGCATACATAACCTGGTGCTATAAATGCTGAAGTGCATTCACACGTGTATTACTGAAGTATGTCTAGGAGAAGCTGGTCAAATACTTCAAAAGACTGTTTATAAGCATTTGTTTAATTTTTGAACAGCTATTTGAATTAATTTTGCTTATGCACCTCATTGTGTGCTGTTTATGAGCACTCATGTTCCTATCAACATTCTGGAAGTTCTATTCTTGAGAAAAAAATAAAGAAAAAAATGGTGACTAGCTAGTGGACGAACTTACTTCTTTTAAGTTATTTCTGTTAAAAATGTAGATATTCAACAATAGTCTAGAAACAAGCTATTTTTACAGTATTTTTGCCACACATCCCAAAATAGAAACAATTAATTAGCAGCCTTAGCCTGAACTTTACTAGTATAAATTGTTGTTCAAGTCTTTTTAATGGCAAATAAACTTGAACAACTCAATATCCAGTCTTAAGAACTGTCTAGGCTGTGCTCAGTTGAGCAACAAGAAAAAAATAGCAAGAGCGACTATGCCACTATTGTGCTAACAAAGCCCTCGGGTTAATAGAGACTATTTTGACCTTATGGCACAAATTAACACTGCCTCAGGGTTCCTTCAATTTAGGCCATCCTGCAATAGCCTCTGGCAGTCAGGGATTATTGGATGAAAGCAAACCAGTTTGTTGTGAACAGACCTTCAGGAGACCTTCATTCACTTCTTGACACCATAGAGTCTTTGGGTGATATTAGGAAGCGTTAAACTTTCTGTGCCTCCAGCATCTGTATGATGAAGCAGCATACTTTATAAATGTGTTATTTAATTAATTTAACACATTTTTGGAAACTTTGCCCACAAACCACTGGAAGTCTACTAAGAGCTTTGTCAGTCTTTGCTTGTCTGTGGCAGAAGAGTCCCTAACTCACAGCTGACTGTTTGGCTTCAATACATGAAGGATTTTTTTGTTTCTACATGTCTTTTTAGCATGCAAAATATAAGAAGACATCCACAACCACCCATAAAAACCAGATTTGTTAAAAATCCCTGGAGCATATGCTTCCTTGAAATGATACATACACCTGAATAATTGTAATAAAAATATTCTGCGAATGAATTTGCATGTATGCATGGATTATTTTTGTGGAATGAGACATCTCCAAAGTCCAGCTTTTTGGATGTGTTGTAGTAAATTCACTGTTCAGGGAAAACTTCCGTATGAATGAAGTTTGATATTATGGGTTGTGTACAAATTCTGAAATGTGTATTTTTGTCATTCAGATATTTATTTGGTTACAAAACTCAGTTTTAGCATACTGAATTTTGTATTATTTTGTAGTGAATTAATTGCTTTACTTCTAGTAATACAAAAATTAATTACAAAGTCTTGAATTTCATTGTTTTTCATTGAGTTTCAAAGCAAATCCTCACTGGTATTTCATCACACCTGCATGAATTCCATAAAAACCGAATGAAAAATTAGCTGATTTTTTTTCTAAAGATCGACAAGTTATCCTTGCTTAATTAGCATATACCCTATTAAATATTCTGAAGGTAATAGAAATTAGTAATTTTCTTACTACCTATATTGTCAGAACAAAGTAGCATATCACATTATGTAGAGAGAGAAAAAGTAATATCTGAGTTCTAAATAAACTAGAGAGGATACATTGTGTACCTGTGGCAAAGGAAACAGAAGAGGCAATGTTCTCAGGTATATCAAATATTTAGGGGCTGACTGAAACATTGGCAGTAGTGACAGGCTGCAATCAAAATGCTTTAGATTTCCTTTGATTATTTAGTTGACATACATCCAGAATTCTGTGCACTGGTATCTAGTGTGGAAATTTTCACTTTAACATAATGTTGGGAATCCTGTTGTCTTTTTATCTTGGTGAGAAATATATAAATCATTTGCTGGGATTATTTCCACACAGTGTCTCTCTCATGGTTAAGAAGCAGGAGAATGGATACCAAAGGAAATCTTTCTAAGTCTTAAATACTATTTTTGGAGTCTGAATTACAGATTTTGAGCCTGTTATCAGTTTATGAACACTTATGCAAATAATTATGCAGAAAAATGACCTTGTCTATCATCCAAAGTCAGGTTTGCCTGATTTCACCAAAAATAGTCCAATCTCCAGTATAAATAGGAAGGGTATATGTGTGCATACCTTCATGCACATGAAAGTTGCTTTCAATTTTATGCTTCAAATTTCTTCCCTGCAACAACTGAAATCACAGATGTTGCTTTGTAGCAACCATCCCTTCTTTCATCAGTTACTAAAGCTCAGCAATATTATTTATGAACTCTTGCAGGTTTTACACTGGAATGACATATATTTTATGAAAATAGCTTAAAACAAACCTCAAACTGTCATATATACCTAGGCAGAGCAACATAATAAATGAAAAAAATAATGCAGCTATATGAATGATGTTTTATAAGTAGCCATATATGCTCTATATCAAGAATAATAACTTCTTTATTATTTATATGTTGCCATAAGTGTACATAGGCATCAAAGTCAAGGCTTGTAGAATAATTAATGAACCAAACAATAAATATTTTCAAAATGCTCAGAAGACCTAAGCTAACTCAAGTCCCAGCTGAGGAGGGAGGCAAGATCAGAGCAACTGGGGAGCCATGAGAAATCAAACATGCCATGAATGGGGCAGATACAGCCCAAGTGCACAGCTGTTCCATGTGCTCACAAAAAGCTAATGCATTAAATAGTTAATCTTTCATTAAGAGTGTGTAATCAGTTGGCATGATTTGCTCAACACACAAGAAAACTGGTGACTGTTCCCTTGAGAGTGTAATTCCAAGCTTCAGGACAACCTCACCTCTCAGTTTTAAATACAAAACATGGCAAATGCATTTTTTTCTTTCTCAAAAGTATAAAGTAAAAGAAGGAGAAAAAAGAGAAAAAAAAAAGGGACGATATCAAGACAAACTCTTCACATTTGTTGGGAATGAGTGAGGATCAATATTGAGTTATGAAAAGACTTTGCAGATTAATCTGTAGATTAATACACTCCATCACCAGCACCTGCCATTTCAAAGGAGCATTAAAAGGTTAAGGGAACAAGATCAAGCAAGACTATTCTTCAGCTGAGACTCGTCCTTTGGAAAGATGCCTTTATTTGCCCACTAAAGGAGTTGAGTCCGGCTCCTGGTGTTGATGTTGATGGTATAAGGAGGAACAAGGAGGAGTGAGATGGGGGATGGGACTCCAGGAAGTCTCTTCCACTAGTTACAGCCACTGGGGTTTAATGCGATCTATAAACTCATCTGTCTGTTTACATACCAGCAAATGATACGTCTCTCTGATCCACTTACATTTTCAAGCCTAATGTATACACAGGGCACTGACGTTGTGTATACAAGACACAGAGATAGCTGGGGGCTGTGTGCTATCCCTGCTTTCACAGCACACTGTCACTCTTATAAATAAAGCATTCGCTCGGGAAAAGAGTCTGAGAGCTGGAGAGCCACATTGCGTGCAAATCCAGCTCACTGCCTGAGCTTCCTCGAGGTTGAAGCTAATCCTAACTGACGTTACAGTAAAAGTACTTTATAAAATCAATATTAAATTCACAGCCTTTGACATCCTGGGACATCAAAGATAAAGGGGAAATAAGCTGTGGAGTAAACAGTCCTGCAGCTATGCCAGTTGCTCAAGGAGAGAGGCAAAGGAAGACACAGGAGACCATGGGGTAAATTAGTACAGTGCTAGTCTTGTTTCTATACCAAGGTCTTGACATCAATGAAAACATTATAAAAACAGCACGCAAACTCCTACAAACAAGAAAAAAAAATATTAGGAAAGACTCACTCAGTTACAAATTCATATAACCTTTTAAGGTTAAAGGGATATAATGCTAGCTATGCAAGCCATATTTATAGCTTTCTCTTTCAATAAATTATACCTGAGAGTGGTAAGATAATAAAAATCTAATAATGGAACAATGTACCACTGAACTAAAGAACTGGGCCAGAACTTGACTGCACAATTCTAACATGATGTGATCATTCCAGCTTTCTGTGATGTACACCTGTGTATATTCTACAGTCACCCAGGCTGACATGCAGTCAGCCATCATAGTGTTTGTTCTAAGGGTGTGAAATACAAATTGTATTGAGTCAAGAGAAGGAGAGCTTGAATGAAGGTGGAGCTACTTGCCTGCTTAATCCCAAATTCCGTCTTTTATATGTAGAATGACAATGAATCACAATTTATCCTTTAAATGGTAACACTGGCCTTGATCAAGGGTAAAAGGAAGATGAGAATCAGCTCAAAATGAAAATCTCCCTTCACCTCTTGCTACCCTCCTCAAGCCATTTGCTACTGATGAATAAAAACAGCATGTACTCTTGATGTAAGGTTGTGTCAGTCAAGATGGTGAGTTGACAAGTCCTTACTGGAGAATTGCATTGTGTGGATTGAAAATATTCCTTGACATTTGGTGGGTTTTGTGTAGTGAAGTCTGTAGCTCTAATGGCTCTTGGTGGTACATGCATCAGTCTTAAGAACAGACATCTGATATACAAGCACTTCTACTAAAAATAGGCATTGAAAGAGTAGAAAAATTAAATCTTTTGCACAATGAAATTCGCTAAAACTATAATTTAAAAATGACAATATTTGACTTTTCACAGGAAACCACTAATAAATCTTCACTCATAATAAAATTACACACCAGCTTGCTGTACCACATAATATTACTACCAACCGTTACCCTCTGGTTAATATTTATGATGAGACAACTGTTATGGTTTAGTAAAGAAAGAGAAAATTAGTATGTTTGCTAGAATTAAATATGGAAGAGAAGACACAGTAACCACTGGTTTTATTTAGTCAATGTATCTTCAAGAAAGAAATTTCTTTCCTGATGCCTAGGAAAATGTAATTTCAACAGTATTGAACTCTAAAGTTAGCAAGGACCAGATACCTAAAATCATTCTGAATAGCCTGATTGCAAATATTTGAGGGCAACAGACTAAACTAAAGGTGAAAGGACTGAAGGAGTGATGTGGTGAAAGTGATAGACCTGATAGAACTGATAAAGGAAGAAGCCACCTCACTTCTCTACAGAACAAACACATTTTCAGATGAGCAAATGAATATAAGTTTTTATCACCCTTAGACTGATGTCAACATTTAGGAAATGATAATTAGGGGGTGAGGTGTGATGTGGTGTGGGAATCCTATTAGAACCAAAGGAAAAAAAAAGAAAAAACCACCCAAACAAAACCCAAACCAAAACAAAAAACATAGCAAAGAAAATACCAGAAAGGTCAATTCTAGCATCTTCTGTTAGGACATGTCTGTGATACAGAACTGATTTTACCAGGATGAATAAAATCTTTGTCAGCAAACAGGATGGAACCATTTTAATAGCCATTACAAAGACTAAACCAACGTTTAGCCTAAGGCTAGTGTCTTCATTTGGGAAATAAAGAAACCCTCACTGCCTCTTCTAAATATACTGCTGGTTTTCAGTGATCAACAACTGGTAATGGCATCTGTGGCTGCCCTTTTGGAGCTTTCATGTGCTTGGCAGCATGCCAGTTTTGGAGTTAGGAGAGCCAAAAGCTAGGTTAAACAATTACTTTATGCATTATTTTACCCTTGTAGAATAAAAAAGCAAATATGCTGATTGCCAGAAACCAATGCTTTTCAACTTGCTTTACTCAGGGGCATAGAGGATTTAGTCCAAAGCAACCTGATACTTCAGAAGGCACAATACATCTGGCCCTTTGGAAGACCCATGATGAGAGATTTGAGGATGACACATAACTTAAAAAGTACTCTACAAATCAAAGGGAAACTCAAGAAAAAAAAGGAATTTTTGAGACTAGAAGGGAAAGTAGGTATTTATTAAACCAATTCAAGATTCAAGCAAGTAATTTGAGTTTTTGAGAAAGATTTCCTTCATGTTGCTTAATGTAACTACTCCCGACAAGAAAAAGCATTCCTACTGCTGTATTAAGGACTTACCTTTTTTGGTATTCTATGTGATGTTTTGTGTGTTGTTATAGAAATGACAAACCCAATTATTTTCATGTACAAAAATAATATAAAATGTATGAGGCATTTGATTTTCTTGAGGTGACAGCACTATTTATCTTACTGAGTGCTATAGCTCATATCATAAATATTTTTATTATGTTCTGTATATATTTGCACACTGCACTTATAATCACATCTTAACAGCTCATAGCAATGTACTAAGCAACAAAAATAACATCTATTACAGATTATTTGCATTTTCATTCCCCCAAAAGAGGAAGCATATACAGTCAGTGCCTCATTTTTGTACGGCTGATTGGATACTTACTGGCGGTTTTTTGCTAGGATATTTTTGGATGGATCTTTTTGTTGGATATATTTGCTTTCTTTTACAAATTTCCATGGTGCTGTACACTTAGGTTAGAGATGGCAGTGTAAAAGAAACAGATCTTCTCTTTGGATGGAGGTTTTCTACAGCTGCTTTTTTTTTTTCTTTTGCAATCATTCCATGACAGATCAGTTCTTTGGGATATTTCGGTAGTTTTGTTGAAGATACATTGATGTTCATTCAATAGACTGCAGGGTGTCCAAGAGGTTGAAGGTTAAATATTTCCCCCTAGTGAAGAATAATTTGTATATGATAAGCTAAACAACTCTAAATAGCCCTGTTTTACAGTCTTTCTGAGGCAAATGTGATGTAGAAGTCTTCCAGGTCCAGGGTCAGATTTGATCAATATGCAATCATACTCCCAACCTGTACTTTGAAGACTGTAAAACAATGATTGTGTGTCAAAGGAAATGTTTTAAATACAAAGTAAGTACTTAGACCAGCACTAGCTGGAGACACTACATTCATGCCTGATAACAGTTTGATTTTAATTGGGCAGAAGGTTGGCTAGAAAACATCTTTGACTGCATAGCAGAGAGGGGTACCATTACGTGTTGAAGTAATAGAGGAGAATTATACTTCTGCTTGTTCCTTCAGGAAATAACATTTCAAATAAAGTGTCTTCTTGCAAAATGTCCTGGAGGGTATAACAATATGCTCAACATAAAATAGATATGCCATAAATATTCAAAACATTACACAACATTACAAATTCATATCATCACAAATGCTTAATTGAATGGTTTGCAAATAATTTATTATGGCCTCTCAAACTGTTTTTGTTAGACTTAGGTAAAACATTAAGATAGTAAATCCACAAAATAAAGCCTTTAGCACAAAGTGCTAAATGTCATTAATACTGTATTTCATTATTCCTTCCATAATATTCAAATGCACTGGGCTCTGTCTCTTATCTTCCAAACAAGTTTTGAATTGATATCTTAAAGACATCGCATGACCACCAGGAAATTATCAAATTAAAATGAAAATCAAATTTAAATTCAGTAGCATGCAGAAAAATTATATCTGCTTCTACTTTGCATGCCCACTTCTTTGTCTATACTAGTAATGAGAGAGGAGACAAGAGACTCAAATATAGGATTTTGTTTTATATTGCATAGTGCTGTTTTTAGCTCACCAAGCCATGGTTATTTATGGTTCATTTCCGGGTAGTCATGCGTAAGAATCTCAGCAATAAAGTCTAAGAACTGCAGGGTACTATTGTGCTAACATAATACTTCATATACTGATAAGAACATAGATGAAACCAAAGTGTAATTTTTTATTACTACAAATTGGTACACAGAAGTGGCCTAAATTAGGTGACACATTATGATAGCAGTTATTAAAAAGTCAAAATTTGCATATCATCATTACACATTCATTATTCAAAAATATGTAAGATAGTGAGGCTATACATAGGGCATCACAACTGTACCCCACTATCACTGAGTTCTAATTAAGTAATGGGGATCTGAACTGAAATTCTTTGGTTGAACTGTGTGTAGGAAGCCCATATTAATAATTATACTCTTAAATAACAATTATCTACCTCTACTGATACAAAAGTTTGTTTCTTCCTGCAAGGGATGAAGCAAATACAACCAAGAAAACATTTTTCTTTTCAACTGAAATAGTCTCTGTCTTTATGTTATTTTCTTAAGTATCGTTTTTTCAGATGGTGAAGGAAATATCGCTTCATCACTGATGACTGGTTAAGTCATAAGTCTCTGCAGATTGTTCATTGATGAAATATTAATGTGACCTCAAATATACTGGAAAATTTCAACTATTTGTGAATTGCTAACAGTGAATCTCATTTTAAATAACATAGTCTCTATGGTATCTGTACTTCTGTAAACCAAAAGTTAGCTAACAGTCAAAGCTGTGAGTATAATCATAGTCAAATACGTCAAATGCAACTATCCTATCCCATAGCATCTAGCCTATTTCAGTCTGATATTCAATTAATAAAATAAATAATTCAAACATATATGCAGACGACTCATTTTGTGTTTAAAAAGTGTTCACAGCTTCAGATCTCAAAATCATTGTTTAATCTATCTTCCTCTCCATATTTCCTTTTTCATTCCAGGATTCCTTCTGCATAGCCAAAACGTATGAAGTGGAGAAGTCTAGAAAGGTCCTTTCACAATGCATGTCATTGTGCGCATATTGCAGCAGTGAATGCCATTTACCCACATGGGTAGCACCACCAAGAGCATTTGCTGGAGCAAGTGCTCTTGAATTTGCATGAAGGTTGTAATTTCCTTCCAAAATATTAATGCATTAGAAACAGTACAAAGATGAAGGGTTTTTTTAAACACAAACGCAAAAGCATTATAGAAATATTAAGTCTAAATTATAAAGGTCAAAACTTCCTCCATGCAAGTAATACAGTTTTTTGCTTTCATTTGCTTTCATAAAAAACCCCAAGACACAACACAGAAAGCAGAACAGTCTGCCCTCCCATAATTATCTCAAAAGCAAAAGAGACATAAACAGTTTTAAGGAGGCAAAATCTAAGAAATCTAGGCATGGATTGCTGCTTTCAGAATCAGCAAACGCCAGTCTTGGGTTGCAATCCAGTCTGCATCAGCAGATGAAGAGAACTAATGCTTTGCCTCTGTCTAGTGAAGACAGTTTCCATGCAGTTTGTTAGAAAATGATGGTCACAAAGAATACTGATCAGGCCTCATGTTTGCCTAACACTTCCCCCCTCCACCCCCCAGTTTTTCTTAAATTTTTCGTTAAGTTCTATAATGTATACTCTTATGGAGAAAGATGTAACCCTGTCAAACTCTCTGAATTTGAATCACCCAGGGTCATGTTCAAACCTGTACTGACATTTCCTTTGCTTTTGTTGTTATGTGTAAAAACCTCGCTGGTTTTAGATGCTTTTAGAGCCATCTGTACGATGTCCTCATACTCATCAATCCCTAATTGGACTAAAGTCTCATATGGGTATGTACACCTGCAGTCAGCCTGGTCTTTTGAACCAGATCTCCTCGGTTATAAGTGTTTTACTTCTTTGTTATTTTGATTTTGCTTGAAATAAGTTGTTACACTTTTCAGCGGTAACCAAACTTTACTCATTTTGGTGTAATAAAAATGCTGAGAAAATAGTTTTAAGGAGTAGAATCCCGTCTTATTCATGGGCTACCAGAAAACATCATGTAAAGCTCCTTGAGTGAACTTCAGACCAGACTTCACCAATCACACTACCAGTGTGTCAGCTTCACAAAGAAGCTTTCTCCTTTGGTTTCTTCACTCCCCTTGTCTTAAGGACAAAGGGAGATCAAAGCACTTCCTCAGAAGAAGTTTCCTACCTAAGTACTTAAAGGTCTTTATAATTTTTCCAGAAAAAAATTCGGTACATCTGACCCAATACTGAGCACCAGAGTATGACTTGAAGTGAATAGTCCTGAACTACATCAATACCAAATACTTCTGAATCCTGATGAATTGTTACACAGCAGTCTTATTCAACAGAAAAACTGAGTCTTGGGAAGCTTGGGTCTTACTTCTGCCTCTGCCATTTATCTGTTCAGTTTGATTCCAAGTCACTTAGCATCTCTTGTGAATTCTCCCATGTGTGGCCTACCTTGTCTGTTTAAATGGAAAGATCTTCAGGAAGAGATCTTGCTAAATTTCAGTTCTGTGGCTAAGCCAGCAAGGCTTTATGTTCAACTGCGA
The DNA here is from genome assembly GCA_013400955.1 of Drymodes brunneopygia. Lineage (NCBI taxonomy): Eukaryota > Metazoa > Chordata > Aves > Passeriformes > Petroicidae > Drymodes > Drymodes brunneopygia. Next base: position 12,912 of record VZTZ01032115.1, read on the forward strand.
TTTCTAATCTCTCCTGACATAAAAAAATGTAAAAATGTAATGCTTGCCAGAATGAGGAAGTTGAATGTTAGCCTTAGATTTGTTCCTTAAAGAAGAAATCTACTGCAAAAAGAAATTACTACAATTAAAATTCAATCTTAATATTATTATTTTTCACACATAGACTTAAATCAGCTATTAACCAGTAGAAATATTCAGTGAGGAGTCAAGCATATTATTGCCACAGAATAACAAAATCATTTAGGTTGAAAAAGAACTCTGAGATCACTGAGTCCAAGACTAGATCATGTCAACTAGACCATGGCACTAAGCGCTACATCCAGTTCTTTCTTGAACACCTCCAGGGACGGTGGCCCCACCAACTTCCTTTGGCAGTCCACTCCAGTGTTTAACAACCCTTTCCATGACGAAATTCCTCCTGATGCCCAGCCCAAATCTCCCTTGGCACAACTTGTGGCTATGCCTTCTTGTCCTGTTGCCAGTTGCCTGGGAGAAGAGGCTAACCCTCACCTCTTCTTTCAGGCAGTGGTGCAGAGTGATAAGGTCATCCTTCAGCTTCCTCTTCTCCAGGCTAAAGAACCCCAGCTCCCTTAGCCACTCCTCCTGTGACTTACCCTCTAAATCTTCATCTTATCATTTCATTTGTAATATTCATATAATGTCATCTCCATTTGTAATATTTCTGTTATTCTCATCTGTTTTTTCTTATGGTAACTTACAGTAAACTCTTCCCCCATCAACTTTTAAAATACAGTAAATATAGAAAATCATTAGAAATAGTAAATATTAATGATTACTGCCATTCCAGGTAATTAACTGGAGAACAACTTAGTTGCTTTATTTGGTTTATAACCATATTAATAACATATTGATTTAGAATGTGGACAGTAAGAAAGGCATACAAAAAGGACAGAATCTATGCTATTAGTAATATGTGATAGGATCTTTCTTCACATATGCAGGTGTAGATTATATAGGTGTACTGGTAATTAACAACAGACGTTATTAAACAGCTGTATCTGTAGGAAACAGAGCTACACATTTAACCCTGTCTACAGACTGATGCAATTTTGATTTAATGCCTATAATATTTTGATATAATAGTAGTTTGTAGACTTCAGAAACAGAAAAAACCTGCCAAGGCACTTTAGGGTATTTTAGCACATGCCAGACATTCCTTTTTGAGAAGTGCTTGTGGCAATTTAATTTAGAATGTGTTGGTATTATGCATAAAATCTTTGCTATTTGAAGAACAACTTCCAAGTATTTCAGTTCACTAGGAAAGAAGGAGAGTCCATTGTAGTTCCTGGGGTGCATCAGAAAGAGCATTGCCAGCAGATCAAGGGGAGTGATCCTGCCCCTCTACTCAGCCCTTGTGAGGCCTCACCCAGAGTGCTGTGTTCAGATCTGGGTTCCTCAGGGAAAGAGAGACATGGAGTTCTTGGAGCAGGTCCAGTGAAGGGCAACAAAGAGGATTAAGGGACTGAAGCATCTCTGCTGTATGGAAAGGCTGAGGGAGCTGAGCCCGTTCGGCCTCGAGAAGAGACAGCTGAGAGGGGACCTCATCAAAGTCTGTCAGTATCTGAAGGGAGATGTCAAGAGGATGGGTCCAGGCTCTTCTCAGTGGTGCCAAGCATTAGGACAAGAGGAACTGGCAGAAACTGAATCACAGGAGTTCCACCTGAATGTGAGGAAAAGCCTTACTGTGAGAGTGACCATGCACTGGAAAACGTTGCCCAGAGAGGTTGTGGAATCTCCCTCCCTGGAGATATTCAAGAACCTTCTGGGCACAAACCTGGGCCATGTGCTCTAGGATATCCTTGTGCTTGAGCAGGGAGATTGGACCAGATGACCCATCGTGGTCCCTTCCAGCCCTACCCACTCTGTGATTCTGTATATAGTTTAGTGTTCAAGATCTTTCTAATCTTTATTGATCATATAATTTATCTTTTTATTTAGTTTCTGGACTTTACAATTATTTTTCGGATCTCAGGTATATTACAGTTTTCTATGAATTAGTGTAGCATTGAATTCTAAGTGGCAGGCTTACCTATTGGGTAAATTCCCCGAAACTTCACATTATAATACAATTCCTCCATGGTTAATCACTCTGAAACTGTATTTGTCTCTGAGCTAAATTTTTTTACATGAATGTTGTTTGTTTTGTCGTATTTCGTTTTGTTTAAAAATTTCTTCCAGAACACTAAAAATTCTTGTAAGAAAGAGACTATCTGTTACATGCAGCTGATGCATTTCAGAGCTCCTCATTTAGGCAACGGCATTTGTTGAATAATATTCCTTCTGCTACCCCTACAAAAATCTGCCCAAATGTGACACTGTTATAATAGACTCAAATAAACTTGCCTGTTGTCTGTAATGTTAGTAGAACTAAATTTCTACTATTTTACAATTGATGTTCACTGAACATGTGTTGCACAGCTGGCAACAGAAGAAACACACGGGTCTCAGAGCAGCAGTTGAGTCTCCAGGCAGCACCGACCAAAAAGGCCTGCCCTTCTTTATTTTCCTATTTTTATATGTTTCGAAAGACAATCAAGGATTGGTGAAAGGGGTCAACACCCCTGAAGGTTTACAGGACAAAGACATGGTCAATCATCTTTCTCCACCCCAAGGAAAAGAATAAAAAACAATTCCACAAGTACAAAACAATTCCAGCCAGTTAAAAAAAACAAGGGCCATGTTTACAGAAAAAGCATGAGAAACTACAGTTACAGTGTTACAACTCATGGGGCCCTGTAAAACCAGGGTGACAAACATGCAGCACGTTGGGAACATGCTGTATAACACTTGCTGCAATTGCTGTTACTAATTGCTTAATGGAGGAATGGGGTTAAGCTCTGGTACAATATAGACATTATTTTATTTGTGCTTCAGTGAATTATCTAACCACACGTATGAGAAAGAGGTAGAGATAAAGGTCAGACAAAGTACTAAATAAGAAACCTGGGGAGCTGGTGCTAAAGAGGCTTAAAGCTGCTAAGGGAAGTGAAAGTGACTAAATAGGAAACCTGAGGTTAGAAACAATAAAGATGTCTAAGAATCATGCTATTCAGACAGTGAAGAAAAACTGACTAGAAAAATATAATCATGTACAGTATACAGAGCCCAGTCCCTAAAGGCTGTGTCTTGGAACTGGTGCTCTTCCAGTTGTTTGACAATATAGACAGTGGAATCAAGTGCACCCTCAGCAACTCTGCAGAGTACACAAAGCTCAGCAGGGCACTTGGGGATGCCCCATCAAGGCCAGGTAGGATGAGGCCCCAAACAACCTGGTCTAGTGGGTAGCATCCCTGCTCATGGCAAGGAGGCTGAAAATTAGAGGTTTTTAAAGATCCTTTCCAACACAAAACATTCTATGATTCTATGATTCTATGATTCTATGAATCTATGATATCATTATAACAGCATATTAGAATGGCTGGAAACTAGAGAGCAGGGGAGAAGTAAGGCCTGGAGGATATGGGGAGAAATATAAAACAAATCCCATTTTCAGAGTGTGCAATGAAATTCATTATCAATATGTATACTTTATAGTCTGTTGATAAGCATGTCTTGTGTACTGTCAGTCTTTAGAGTAGTTCAGTTACTTCAATGGCTTAAGTAGCCAACAAATTTTCAGGGAATCTAAAAAGAGAGATTAATCTTAATCCTGGGAGTCTGATTTGCTTGAATAGCAAGCATTTACATATGCAACAGAAGAAGTTGGGCTGTAAAAATATAAATTATCCTATTAATAATTGTATACAATAAACTATACATACTATACTAAATATAATAAATTATTCTACATATGAAAATTGAAGATTAGTTTCTCTGATTTGGGACTTTTATTTATAAAAATGCATTTCCCTTTTCTCTCTGCCTCTGTCAGCTTCCCACCTGTAAAATGAGGAGTCACCCCCAGGGTCAAAACGACCAAATGAATATAAATTAACTGTTGCATGAAATAGCCAAACAGCACAGTAATGAATGCCACAGAAAAGACATGAATGAATTCTGTCTTCTAAGTAAAGTTTAAATAATGAAGAGTAAAAAAATCATAGGGCCACACGTTGAACAATGAGCAGAAAACAAACCTCTAAATAAATGCTCATTAAAAAAGTATTGTCCATCCTCTGCTTGGAATGTGACAAGAGTCCTGTGAAAACCAGAGTTTGTGATGCTTTAATTAAGAAAAATATTACCATGAGATGCAAGGGGGATGATGGCCAAGAATTAGGTTTCTGCAGGCAACTTTACACCAGCCATATTGAAAGTTTTGACTGCCTGAGTTTGAATATCCATGCATTTAAAATTTTTTGATAGTTTAATATTATAGGATACTGATGTACAAGAGAACAGATGATGGCAAATTGCCCTAAATAGCATGATTCCATTTCAACTTAGAATACATTTTTTGGTAATTGAAAACATAATCTGTTGTTTGTATACTATTATATAAAGTAAAATTGGTGAACATCAGTACTAAAATGTCATTTTTTTCCCTAAAATCTCTGTGTTGTAGAGAGTTTTAGAGTGCCAAGAAGACTACATACTCTGTGGCTGCTTCCAGCTCAATTTCCTGAACATCTATGGAAACTCATCTTTGTGCCCTTTTTTAAGCTGTCAATGCATGTGATATCTGACCTACTTTTGGGAACTTTCTATGACATGGAACCCTTCAAGACTCACAAAAAAATTAAAAGCTCTAATTCTAATATAATCACAGATCTCACAGAAATGCCAGTAAAAGGATTCATCTCAGCTCTTGCTTTGAAACAGAGCTGCAGACAGGGGCAAGAAGCAGCAGTGATCTGCACATATCATCTGTTCAGCATTCACTTTGCTTGGCATTTAAAATGTGTACACAACTGCAGATGCACTGACCTGGAGGTTTGTGTATAGCACAGGGATGTGGAAAGAAAGACAAACCCCCATACAGAACCAATTATAAGGCAACTGGAATTTTATATGCAATACTAGCTTCTTGCTTGTATTGTTAACACAATGACTAAAATATGATAATTTATCAGTATCTAAAGGTGATAATGAAGAAAATGACTCATCTAAATATTCCCGTGTTATTTCTATTATTGGTTCTATATAGAGGAAAGATTTTTCAAATAACTTCTAAACAACAGATTTTTTTTTTCAATAAACTCCAGGTGCTCCAGATGTTAATTATTGTTTAATTTGCACAAATAGCCTTGCTAAAGCTTGAATGTATTTTATGACTATTTGCATTATTTATTCTTTCTAGAAAATATACCATGAACAGGTATTTAACCCAGCAATGTTGTGGATAAATAATTTGAAATCCAGAAGATTGAATTTTAATTTTGACTGGAGAAAATTGTTGTGTTTTGTGATTTATGAGAGGATGGATCACATAATACGATTCATAAAAGGAGTGATCACACTTGAAAGGATTAAAGATATACTTGGAAAAGAATAATCACTGTTCTGTGGTAAGATACCTTTTTAAAAATAAAACCATATTTACTCCATAATGTCCACCTTTAACAGAGAAAATAATACCCTAATGAATAAATGTATCAAAATTGGGCTCTATGGGATTTCTCGCAATCTCCTGTCAAGCATCTGTTACTAGCCATTACAGGAAACAGGATACTGAACCAGATGGAACACCAGTCTGTTTTGAGGGAATTGGTTTCTGATGCAATACTAACACTTAAGTACACCAGAACAAAATTGCTCAGAAGACCCAGTAAAAAAAAATTAAATACATAAGTATATACTTATTAAGCAAACAAGGCAGGAAGATAATTCTACAGACAATCAGAAAAAGAGAAAAAACCTGTAAAAAATCTTAAAATTAACAAAAAATGCAGAGCAGCATTTTTTTCCCTTACTCTGCTGGTTGGCAGATTAATTATACCTCTTCTACAAAAGGCCCACTAAAAAATAATTCCTTAAAAAATGCCTTTTCATCTGAAATAACAATCCAGCTTAAAATGTAACTTTTGTTTTCATAGTTTTGTAATAGTTTTGTAATGTTTCTGAGAAAACTTAGTGGAAGTGAGCTTTACTCATGTTACCTATGGTCTCCACATAGACCTTAAAGTGGGATCTTGCTTATTTGAGGCCCATGTTATTGAGCTTATTGCAAGACTGCTATCTTAAAATGCGGGATTAATTAAAAAAGGTAGAAAAGTGAATATTAATTTGAAGATGAATTGCAGTGTCTCATAAAAATTGAACTGTTAGCATCCTAATTGCATGCCTTCCCTTTGAGTTCATCTTTCTGTACTCAAGGCCAGCTTGCTGATAAAACACACTATGGGGAAACAGAGTGAAGAAGCCTCTAAGGTCTCCCCAAAAGACTTCTAAAGAGCTCCAGCAGGGCTCTCTGCTGAGTTTCTCACTGTTGGTTCCTGCTTAGGATTCCCTGGAGTGGGGCAGAAGTCATGCCCATGTCTATGCCTAGAGAGGTACCCCATTAAGCCAGACCTTAACCCTGACCTGTGGTCTGACTTCCGGGTTTGATCTCTGAGTTCTGCAGACTTGGCTGGAGGCACTGACCTGTGTCTGAGCCAAGACAATGTATTTGGACCTGATCACCTTCCCAGATTGACTTTGGGCCTGCTTCATCATCAAGAACTTGACTAGTGATTTGGATTCTTAGTTGCAACTGATTACCCTTGCTGGAGCTTCTCTGCCTGTGAGACCCTTGCCAATGAGACCTCTGCCTGACTTGTTATTATGCTCAGCTTCTGACTTCCCTGTCCTTGCAGGGCTGCCTCCTCTTGCTGCTCCCTGATATGGAGCTACTGACAATTTCCTGCAACAGGTATGTTCATGAAATCTGGAGAAAGGTGAACAATGCTAAATATAACAGAAGTCTGACCAGCATTTATCTGGAGTGGACACAATCTCCTTGACAACTGGACACAGAATAAAGTCTAATATATAAGCAATATCTGTTTATTTACATATGGGAGAATTTTTGCAGGCACACCAGAGCTTATTCCATCGACACCGCTCTAGCCAGATGTGAACTGGTTGCTAGGAAAAGCCAAAATAGCTCCAAATTTTTAACCCATTAAGATCAGATTGAAAGCAAAGTGTATTTTCTTCAGCACTGTACTATGCTAAGCCATCCAGGGCTATAATAGAGTAGAGCAAGCTTCAGTCTGTCCACAAAACACATGTAAACATTCTAATAAAAAGTCTTAACCTGTGGACTTAAATCTGATGAAGTAGACAAAAGTGCAGCTACAAATTATACTCTATTCTACTCTAGAGAGGCTCTATTCTCTGCCCATAGCACTAGTCTTGTCTTGCTTGCATTCAGATCCAGCTACATGTTCTGTTTAACCTGGACACTGGATCACAGTGGTGACGAGGAGTATGCATGATGTGGTGCTGGGCAAGTGGAGCTGTGTATTATTTTCACATCAGTCTTGTACCTACTGCCTGCAACATTGTGTTGACAGAACTGGTGAAAGTATTGATCCCCGTGAGACCTGACATTGAGATATCATTGAGATAAAATTATCAGAGAAACAAGGATGTTTCCCCTAAGGGCAAACCATGCCTTTACCAATCTGGTGGCCTTCTATGATAGAGTGACTGCACTNGAGAAGAAATAATATATGGGAATATGTTGCACAGCTGGCAACAGAAGAAACACGCGGGTCTCGGAGCAGCAGTTGCATCTTCAGGCAGGACCAACTAAAAGCCCTGCCCTTCTTTATTTACCTATTTTTATATGTTTCTAAAGACAATCAAGGATTGGTGAAAGGGGTCAACACCCCTGAAGGTTTACAGGACAAAGACATGGTAAATCATCTTTCTCCACTCCAGGGAAAGGAATGAAAAACAATTTTACAAGTACAAAACAATTTCAGCCGGTTAAGAAAAACAAGGACCATGTTTACAGAAAAAGCATGGGAAACTACAGTTACAGTGTTACAACTTATGAGGCCCTGTAAAACCAGGGTAACAGGAATATATATGAACTGATGGAATTCCCTGTCTTATGTGCTGGTGTTAACACCAGCAGGAAACTAAACTCCAAATAAGCCACTCCCCTTCCCCTTCCATTAAGGGACCCTTATGGGTTTAAATAACAACTTACTAAAAGCACAAAGCAATGGAGAAGACATACACAATAGCAACAGCAGTATTAACAGCAAAAGTGTGTTTTACCCGTACAAAGGTGTTCAACACCAGGAACAAAAAGAGATGGTGATTCTTCCCGTAGATCACACCTGTGTGGCTTCCCCAGACAAAGGCAATGTGGCAGCTGTGCCCACACACCACTGAAGTGGTCATAGGAACAAAGGCAGGATGGTGGGGAAGCTTCCACAGCTAACGTTTCCTACCCCCCCAGCCTGAAATAATGAAGAACAGTGACAAAACAAACTCCCTGGAAGCTGGGTCATCTGAGTGGGCGTTGTGCCACTGCTCCACTGAGCTCAGTTCCACACGGATGCCTCCGGTGCCTCTTCTAACACTCTGCTGTGTTGTGGGGCTGCCCACGCCAGTCCTGTCCCATGGCAGCCTCCCCACCCGCTCTGTCAGTTCAGCACTACAGTCAATTTGCATTTTTGATGCTGACCCTTTCAGCACAATGATCTGTAGCAGCTTTCTGGAGGAAAAAAAGGAAGCTGGCACCAGCAGGGCAGCAGAGGAACCAAATACAGAGGGGTTGATGTTGGCACCTTCCCAGAAGGAAGCAAAAATAGCCCCTTTCCAGAAATGGCACCTGTCTTTTCCTGCTGAAACCATGCTTCCCTTTTCCTGCAATGATGTGCATGGTATAGAATAACAACTTGGCTACATCTGCACAGTGCTAAACTCCATCCCTCTCTCTGTAACCAGGACATCTCAGAAAAGGGAATTGATGAAACCATTCTCTGAATATCCTGCTAGTACTACTGGTTGATCAAAGTCTAGGCTGAAGTCCCCATCAGTATACTCACTGGCTCTGGATTGCCAGGGTGGTGTTTGAGCTGAGAGTTCTCTGGTATTTCACACTATGCCTGTCCAGCCAATGGACATCTTTGATGTGCCTTATGTTATTTATAATCCCTCTTTCTTCATTATACAAATAAAAAGATTCATTTTTTAATGATTTTGCATTTATGTTTCCAGGCAGAAAAAGAAATTTCTATCTTGTCTTCATTGGATCTTTAAGATAATGGTATAAATAATTCCCATGCTTATTTTCTTGTGTTTAGTTTCAGGATGAAAAGAATAAAAATTAGTCTAGAAAGTTTTTGATAAGAAAGTGAAGGTTTTTGCATACAATGTTCTCTGTGAATGATAGAATGAAGATTATTACCTCATCTTAGAGGAGCTTATTCCTGTATTCTAGATGCTAAGGGAAGTAGAAATCATAAACCACATTTTTTTAGATCAGGAAGCAGCAGGAGTGAGCTGCTCTGCAAGGGAAGGTGAGCTGAGATTGGCAGCAGGTACAGGGCTGTGACTTCACTCACAGGGGCTGCAGTTATCCCTGTACCTGATCCAAAAGAGCAGAGCAGATCTGGTGATGTTATCCAGAGTCAGTCAACAGCTGAGCGGATGTCAAACTCCATGATGATGAAGAGGCTTTGACAGCCACTCAAGCCAGAAATGCAGTTTTCCATATGCAGGCTTACCTGCAATGTAGTGCTGCAAGGTCCAAGTGGGAAGTCCTCACTGAAATGTAGCTCTTAAGCAAAGTGGCAGGATGACTTTGTGTCATGACTCTTTCTGATATTGCACTTTTCCCAACAGTTTGATCCAAGGCCATGCAGCTGCATTGTATTAAGGATGATGTTGAATACAGGCAATTAAACCTCTGAGCTGGGCACAGGGCACGGGTAGGTGATTGCGATGCACACAGGACCATGACATTTCTAGACCTTACTCCTTTGTCACACCAGTACTCTGAACATTGGTCAGTGATTCTGGTAGCTTTCTTTCTCTGTGACTCACTTGATACTGTCTCAGCCCTAGTGAATTGTGTGATCTAATGATGAGCAAGAAAGAAGAACCTCTGCAATACTGGGGACCTTATCTTGCCTGATCTTTTTTCTGTCTCCCTATCTTCATTAGGCATTGAGAATGAAAAATTTCTGCATATTAAGAAAAGTTCAAAGGTAGAAAAGCAAACTGTTTAGAAATAAACATTTTTAGGCTATACATTTGTAAATTGGCATAATAATAATAAATGCTGTGGAATACTGATTTTGAAAATTTTATATGTGCTCTTTAAGGCAACTCAAATCTATTTAGTGCTTAACAGTGAATGTTTAATGTACTTTGTAGTCTCCTGTATTCATTATTTTTACTTTATTCTGTGCCAGTCTGACATCTCAGATAGCCTTTCTATCTTGAAGCTACTCCTGAGAGCCTCAAGATAGAGAGGTCTCAAATTAGGCATGTAATTACCATGAATGGGGGCACAACTAGCTTTGTTCGAGCAACTTACTAGTTCTTTCCCTACATTTGCCTATGTCCTTATATTTCCCTTATTTTCCCTATATTTTATTTCTAAAGCTACTTTATTATTTTTATTAAATTAGGGAGTTAACAGTGCTATTGACCAATATTGCCTTATTTTCTTCATACAGAACTATTATTTTTCAGCTAAATATAGCCTTGTGAATTGGAATCCACTGCACATGAAGTAGACGATCTTAAGTATACTAATCAAATTTCAATATAAAGAACATCCTCCTTAGTCTTTGGAGGAAAACTGAAATTATATATCAGAGAAAAGCAAGTTTTTATTTTTATAAATCCACTAAATCTTCCTGCGGTACCTCCAAGTTTGTAATTGGTTACAATGCATGTGAAAGTCTAAGAACTCAACACCTCTCCCAGTCAGACTAATGTCTAGTTGGTGTCAGAGCAATGGCCTCCTTGAAAGTCAAAATGTCTCTTCTTCTTTGTCTACCTCCAGTTTTTATTGCTGAGTGTGAAGTTGTATTGTAAGAAATATATTCCTTTGACCAATTTGGGTCAGCTCTCCCAGCTGTGTCTCCTTCCAACTTCTTGCCCATTCCCATCCATAGACAAGCAGAATGCTGCACTATTCAGCAACAGCCAAAACATTGACATGTTATGAAAACTGTTTTAGACAAAAATCCAAAAAATAGCACCAAAAGGGCTGCTCCGAAGAAAGCTAACTCTATCCCAATCAGAAACAGGACATACAAGAGTTAAAATAAAGCTTATTTAAAAGTTTTTTAGAAGATCTCTTACAGAGAAAGGCCCACTTCAGCATTAGGTTGCAGGCTATATTCCAACCTTAAATATTCCTCAGCTGCCACAATGGATGCTAGAGTGGGGCAAGAAATTGTCAGTGATGAGCAATGTAGTGAGACAGAACAAAATAGTCTGTGGAATGAGAGCCCTTAGAAAAGATTTGTTGAAATTGGTTTGTAGCAGTAGCTGTAACAATGTGCAAGGTAATAACTTTCCTATTTCAATGATATTTTGTGCTTAATGAGATATTAATTCATGGAATTTGACAAATTTTAAAAGCTGCCTTTTTTAGGATAAACCTTTATTTAACAAACCAAACAAGTTGTTTATTTTTAAATATTGATGTTGTCATTATTACTACAAAACACTGAGTAATAATTCACACATAGAAAGTGATATTTGAATGTGTCAGTTTAATATCAAAACTATTACCATAAGAAGTATCTCACTTAGATAGGTTAAAGGGAAAGATGTAAAAAAAAGTGGCATCATGGGCTGAATATAGGCCTTAGAGCAAGGAATTGCATCTCAGTTCAAAATACAGGCTCCTTCAATTCTCTCAGGGAGATCAAAATTTTCTTCTTTTTTTGCCCCTACACCTAACAGAGAATAACACTGCCTACTAATCTGTATGGATGTGCACATATTTTTTGAATAATGCTGATCCTGACGATAACTTTCTCTGGGACTACTACTTGCCAAGTAATACACAGAGCAGCAGCAGATACTCTAGGAGCCAACTAAAAACTATGTTAAAGAGCTTTCTGAACAGCAGTAAGGGAAACTCATTAAGATATATTAGCATGGCTACCTCCTTAGAAGATGTACATTTCTAAGTCAAGGTCAAGACAAAGTTCTAAAGCAAAAACTCTGAATCTGAAGTTACTAGAATGTTGAACAGATGTTAAAATTTAAGGCTAATAAAGCGTGAGTATTTCTACAGAATTGCTTCTGTAACCTTCATCCTTCTATTTTCGCATTGCATGCTGTACAATAGCCAATTGCACCTCGTTCTTCAAAGTTTGAGTGTAATTTTACTTATGTGTATTGGAGTCCCCAAATCAGTCTGAAAATAGGTATTCTTTTTACACTGCTCTCTTACCCCATCACTCATTGCTCTACTGCATCTTGAAGCCCTGCCACCAGATAGTGCAAGACAGAGAAAAGCAATGCACTACTTTTGGACCATGTATCTGGCCTGAAAACCATCTAGGTGGGTCTATTCCTGTTGTAGAAGGCAATGAAGGTTGTGCCCTTGGAATACTGTCCAATGACAAAAATAGTACTCAGTTTCTCCGTTCCCATGTCAAAAGGGATTATTCCGTGAATAATAGGAGTCAGATGGGAAAAACCATTTAGATAAATACCCATCAGTTATCTGCCATAATGCCAACCAGTTAAATAGGTACATTCCTCTTCTCTCGTCTTTCCTTTCTTATTAGCATTAAGAGTGTGCCTATCAAGTGTGCCTATCACCCAACTAACTCTGCTCTAAATATAGAATTGATACCTGCACAGAATGTACTCTATTATCTGCCTTGTGTCATTACTGATTTTAGCTTCCTCCTTAGTTAGTGCTATTGCCTCCTAGGTTCTGCATGCACCAGATAAAATAGTATTGACTGAAAATTCACACTAGACTTTCTGTTAAAACCATTTGATCTTTAAATTCAATATTTTTAAAAATAATCCCTCCAGAGGAATAAATTGCTTAATACATACTAGATTGTTCTTTTTTTGTTTCCTATTATATTTATAACATTTCCATGCTCTTGGGAATCATAATTCCATCTGTATATATAATGATATGCTGCAAATCCTTCGTTTGGGAGTATCACTAGGTAATTTAAGACCTAAACCCAATTTCATTTTCTCTGTTTTGGCTGCAAGGATCATTATGTATCTAATAAGGTTTCATGCAGAATTTTACATTTAATAAATTATTTAATGACAGTAAAAACATATAGATTCAACTGAATCTCTTGGTTTCATTATTTGGCTAAAAAAAGCAGTCAAGTTGGAAATAATTTGGTTTGAGAAAATGAATTCTTTCTATTGCTTATAAATCAATTAGCAGTTGAAATTTTTTTTTTAATACTTGATTTTTATTATAAATTAGCATAATATTAGGTTATTTCTGGTAATTACTGCCAGGATTACTGTGTTTCCAACAAACCCACTCTAAAGCAGAGACTAGCAAAAGGGGTTAACACAGACCAAAAGTTACATTCTTTTCCATGCATTTGGAAGCCAATTTTTTGGAAACAGCTCTGGTCTGTGAAATCTGGTCACTTCTCTGAAAGTGTACTGATCATGAAGCCTTCAGAAATTGTGAAAAATAATTGACTAACTGAATTCACTTAGCTACCTCAGACCTCTGCATTTTCCTAGACAGCCCAGTTTTCCTACCTCTTGCATTTTACCCGCATCTTAATGACTCGGTGACTCTTTTTGGTGACACTGAGCTTGTAATCAAATCCAATAGAACACTTAAGGGCCCAAAAACTTTCAAGTCCATCCTAATTTATTAGTAGATTTACTTCTGTAATACAACTTTCTCTGTGGTATATTTGCAGTAACTTTTTTTATCCTTTAAGTTCAATTAATTCTACTTTGAGGTATGATAGGAGACAATGAAGCAGATATTTACAGAAATAAAGCAAGCTTCATAATTCTGATTCTGCTTTGGATAATACCTCTAAGGGAAAAACTGAAATCAGAATAGAATGGGAAGGGGAAGTGAAAGAGAGAAAAGGAAGGGTAAAGGAGAAAGGACCAGAGAAAGAAGAAAATAAAAGAGAAGAGCAGGGATGAGAAGAGAAATGCAGAGTTCTAGAATTCTAGCAAATGTTCTTGTTTCTGTACCATCAATTAAAGTGACATCAGTGAAATTTGTTGCAATACATACTGTGACCAGTCACATTAGTAAAGCATTAAACATTGCTTTGGACAGAGAATGGACCACACAAGAGTAACTACAGAAAAAAAATGCACCTGTAAGGTAGCATAGATTGAGCCAACTACATTCACTTTATGCTAGCTAGGATGGGTAACAGTAGTGGTTATCAGGTACACCAGGGAAAGCCCCTCAGCAGGATCTAGCTTAGAAAAGAACTCTGGAAATCTGCAGTGCATACTACAATACCCTTTGTGCTCTTTATTCCCTATGCTGATTAGCTGAAACTAGCAGCTATATGATATGGGAGAGTAATCTGCAGGAAAAATGAATTGTGACAGGCATTCAGACCACATAGCTATGAAATGTGAAAGAGAAAATTTATACAATCAACACTGCAAAGAGGCATCACAGGATTTTGGATTAAGTACCTACATAGCTTGTTCTGTAAGGGCAGGTTAGTCTGTTTCCTCTGTTCTGCTGCTCAGGTTACATGCAAGAACATTCTTAGACCTGGAACTGAACAAGTGCGAGAAATAGAATGGTCTAATATTACTTTTCATTTTAGAACATTCTCAAAAGGACTGCGTACTGACAAGTATAGGAAATTTTAGGAAATTATTCCACTGAGTCATCAGTACTGTACTGTTTACCATATGAGCTCCTCTTGTCTGTTAAGCCTACTTGCTAGATAGCTTTAGAAACCAAATTAGATAGTTCATTCCACTTGTATTACTGCAAGGATTGATCTTGAACCCTGTTTTCCAAATGCTGCGCCTGAACTGATCTTTGATTTCCTGACTTTTCTTCATTGTTTACACACATTCCTTAACTCCACCTACTTTCTTAAATTTTTTCAATCTTAACAGAATTGCCTGTAGTCTACTGAAAAACCCACACCCAACAGTCCAATGAGCAGGGCATCTGATAGTCTCTGAGACATCAGGATTTATTTTTCCACAGTACTAAAGACTGCCTGTGTGCCAGATCTATATTCGATATTCGACCCCTTTGGGCTCCCACATCACTTTGCAGAATTCAGTGTTGCCAGTTCCAGTTAATTCCATCTGAGTGACAAAATCTTCATTAGGAGAGAAGCTAGTTTGGCAATGATGTCAGAAACTTCAGCTTTCTCCTCAATTTCAGACAAATTTATAAGAAAATCCTTTCTGAGTGTCTTCTTGCCTTTATGATGCCTTCTTGACTTTAATGATGGAGACTTTGAGGATGATGTGCAAATTCTAGGAACCTAAATGTTCAGTTTAGTTGTCTAAAGACTCCTTGTGACTAATACTTAAACTGCCTGTTCATCATGTGCTTTCTCTGAAAAATAATACAGGTATTTTTCAAGATAATTTTGTTTTCTTTTTATGAAGTTCCCCCTGAGTTACAATTAAAGCAAAAATAAAAGATAGATTCATCATACATGTGATTGTTTCAATACAGAGACTCTTAGATCCCCTTTCATGTCACTGGATCCCAACACCTTGAGTATAGCAAGTATCTGTACAGAACGAATGTGTATGGAAGCTAGGCTGAAGTCCATGTCACTATTTAATAAACTGTTTTTATTGTAACATATGGCAGCTGGAACAACATATTTGAAATGAAAATACTAAGGGGGGCCTCTTGATGTGAAAATATTAGTGCCTTTATGTTGTATTTCTAAAGCTGAGCAAATGTTATATTTAGATCCAAGAAGCAACAGGGTATGAATTATTGCACACTAATTCACAACTAATGTGTTGCTGCGAATGAAGCTAAAGGCTGAGTGCAATCAACTCCATTCCATCAGTACAACATTAATTCACACACTAGAAGATCTTACTGCACTTATAAAAATATTATTCCAAAAGGTCACAGAATATAAAAATAAATGGTAACGTAAACCAGGGTCAAGTTCCAAGAATTATTATCAAGCACTAGTTCGATTTATATATTTTAAAAATAATCACATGTATCACAGAGAACTTGTGCGTGCGTTAGTCAAACCTAAGCAATTCCTGATTTCAGCAATAAAGTTGCATGTAAAATCACTGAATATGGAGTTCACGGCCATACATGGAAAATAAGACAAAATCTGTCTGCTGCATCTGTTCAGACAAAGTGGTATAAATCAAATGGTTACAATACAACATTTCATTCAGATACGATATTTGTGAAGGACACATCTGGATGTCCTTCCACATGTTATGGACTACCCAATTTCCCCATGTCTAGGCCTAAGGAAAATTCTGGTTTTGTTTGGTATTCCATCTACGGTTTTGGAATTTAAATACCTGGGGACTTTTCTGAGAAAGTGTTTTGTTGTATTTTATGTATTTAGGTATTTTATGTATTTAAGTATTTTATGCATTTTTTATGCTGTATTAATTAGGCTTCCCAAACGAAATATTCTATGGGGATTAAGTGTGGTTTTAAGGAACGTAATCTAACTTTCTTCTAATATTTAAATACAAAGTATGCATTGATTACGGCATTGTAGAGTATTTATACATTTTTAAATAGGTTTGNCATGAACATGAATCTCAGTAATAATCCAAAGACTAATCCAATTTTTAATATTTCATTCTAAGCCCAAATGCCTCACAATGATAATTTAATTTTCATTAATAAAACTATACCTGCTGAGAAGTATTTGAAAAATTTTGTGTCTGCTGGAAGTTCATTAAGAATACTGGGATAATTATACTGATTTAAAACTAATCAGATTTATTCTTTCAGAGGAAAATATTAAATTTTAGGCAGTTCTTAAAATGAATTTTAATTTATCAAAATAAAATTTATGCACTGCATCGTCACCACCAATATTCACACAATGTAGAATGCAAAATACTTTATTATGGACAGTGGATTTACACTGAAATTAATCTACACAAAATTTGATTTATTTCACTACATTTCTTTAATAAGATTAAACAAATTAAAATCAAACATAAATAATTTAAGAAATTTATGTACTTTTTAAAGGGTCAGATGTAGTAGTAGGAAATACTATCGCGTTCTTGTGGTAACTTAGATATTGTACTCATATTTGTGGAAGGTTTCTTAAGAGTCCTTTAGTGGGATAAAAAGACCAACCGTCCTACTCAGTTAAAACACATCTCTCAGGTAGAGACTATCTGTATCTAGTCTCCACTAAAAATGTTTTGTGTACTATTAAATATGTAGGTAATTCCTAAAGACAAAATATAGACAAAATATTATTGGTATTACACTAACGAAAATGATTGTGTTCCTGACAAGAGAAAGATATGTCAGAAGATGGCAGAGCTGTGCCACGTGAGTCAAAGGGCTGAAATGTTTTCTAGGGCCCTCAGGGAGTTAATATCAGATCTCTTCAAAGATGAAAAATAATAATTAAACACTGCTTATCAATTAATAAACTTATAGGAATGTCCTACACTCAGATTAAGTGAGGAGGTTGGATTGCTTGAAAACAGCAAGAAAGGAGAAAGAAAAGGACTATGGAATAATGAAAGATGCAAGGAAAAGCTAAAATAATTAAACAGACATGCACTTAGACAGAGTTGGAGCACTCATATTTCTAATTAGAATTTCAGTGCAGGAGCCCAATTTAACCTTAGGGAGCCTTATAGTGATGCACAGCACTCAATAATACTGATATACCAGCTTGAATTTTCATATTACATTTAGAGGCTGCTTTTATTTATACACATAATATATTTCAGTTTTAAGGGCATTGTAGCTGCTGTCTATAGTATCTGCTTGTGAGAAGGATTTTTTATTGAAAACCTGAAAACTGACAGTTAATGCTTTTTTCTCATTCTTACTCCATTATGAATGCATGTGTTTAGTTCCCTTATTGCTTGAGTTGACAAAGATCTCATATTTTTGAGGTATTATACAGTATTGTCATTACTTCAGAGGCAAGTTTCTTTCAATATCCAGAGAAAGCACAAAACAAGAATTTAACAGGTGACAAGAATTTAACTTGTGCCCAAGTGAAATGGCCATAAAGATACTACAAAACCTGCATCCTCCATCACTTTCTAACCTCTGATGAAGTCTGTAAACTAACAGAAAGCCATTTTCTTTATTTTGAGTCTTATCTCCCACCTAAACAGATGTGTCTCTGATTGAAAGAGCAGTCAGTAGGCCAGGAAGCTAATTGGACAAACTAAAAAGTTCTGGAAAATATTCTGTTCCACAGAATATTTCCTTAGAAATTGTAGCTAAAAACTTAATTTATTAACAGTTTTTAGTTCTGTCAAAGAGCTATTTCTCACTCCTAAAATCTGTTTTCTTCTAAACTCTTGACAAGAGCTGAAACATTTTAAATATAGCTGATAATGTAAATTTCACAAACAATATTTGGGTTTTATCTTGATTTAGATTGATGTAATCTTTATTTCGTCTTGTGTTGTCTAATTTATCGTGTACATATCATTCCCTTTGAGCAAAATACCTCCGAGTTACTTCACTACTTAGACAAATTTCAGTCAAGTTTCATGGATGGCAACTGGGGTTGTGCTGGAAGGGTTAATTTTCCATTTCCCCACCAACAATGCTCAATGGGGCATATGTGCTGCTGGTCATGTGATGCAATTACAGCTGACAGCCTGTCCTGTCCCCTGAACAGCTGGGTCTGATCCTCAGATTAACGTATTTAAAACCGTAAAATCTTTCTAAGTTGTAATGATCAAGAATGACAACACTTTTTAGAGTATATCCCATATTCCTACTGACCAGTACTTTTCATGGGAAATTACTGCCTTATGCTCAAACAAAACAGAGAAAAGTAACCAATGGAATACTTGTTACCTGTGAATTTTATAGAAATATTTGGTTTGCAGTTTCATGTGTCTTTATTCCTATTGATGAATTTTTAAAATTACCCTTCTTTAAGCCCCCAGAATGTTTACACAGTCCTTGCACACTAACATCTGCTAAGCTTTTTTTTTTTTTTGCTCAAGAGGAATAATTCATGCCTCTTGAGTTTGCACACATTTCCCATATGTCTAGAAAATCATATGCTATCACTCCTTTCTTGTCAAAGGTTTTAATTCTCCATACATTTATCAAGGAAGAAAAACTGCAAACGCACTTTATTTTCACAAGTTTTTCACCATCCACTTTACATTTTGAATCCCTATACATTTACAAGAGTGTTCCCATGGAAACCAGAAGGAAATTTTCTCTACAATATTCTTGACAGATGAAATGCAAGTAAAAATGTATTTAATAATTTTAGCAAAAACTTCCAGTGTTTCAGTTCTAGCTCAGTTTTTAAGAATATATTTTGAATGTGGTGTCAGGGGATTAATAGTTTGGGAGCACTTCCAACATCCATGAAAAGATTCAGATGCTAGCATACTTCTGTGGGCTCAATATAGCCACACGATGACTTTTCTGCCAGTGGTATGGTGATGACAATAAAACTTAAGAAGTTCTGATTTGGACCACAGACCTTTAATTTTTGAAACAAGAGTTGCCTTCTACATTACTAGCTTGGATCAGAGGTCATACAGTTTGCTTTACAGGAGAAATTCTAGTGAACTCGTGTAGGTCCTTACTGATGAGAAAGAAATGGCATTAAGTCCTATCAATTTTGATTTTTTTCAACTTTCAAGTACCATGGACTCAAGAAGTTGCATATCACTAGCATGGTAGGTGAGGTGAGAGCAATAGATGTTATTTTACATAGACTTCAATAATACTTTTAGCCCTATCTCCCACAAGATTCTCCTAGAGACACTGATGAAGTATGGGCTGGATAAGCAGACAGTGAAGTGGATTAAAAACTGACTGAATGGGTTCAGAGACACAACGTGGGAGGCCAGTATCTAGTGGTGTACCCATGGATCTGATTCTTTTCAGCATCTTTGTCAATGAGCTGGATGAAGGGGTAGAGTCTACCCTCAGAAAGCGTGATGATGATACATAGTTGGGAAGAGTGACTGATACACCAGAGTTGTGCTGCTATTCCGAGGGACCTTCACAGGCTGGAGAAATGGGCTGACAGGAAGTCACTGACTTTGTGCAGTTCAACAAAGGGAAATGCAGTGAGGAACAACCCCATGCATCAGTATTATGCTGGGGACCAATGAACTGAAAAGCAGCTTTGTGGAAAAGGACATCCAGGGCCCAGTGAACACAACACTGAATGTGAGGCAGCAATGCACCCTTGAGGCAAAGATGGTTAATGGTATCACGGACTGCATGAGGGCAACTGTTGCCACCACGGTGAGGCAGGTAATCCTTCCTCTTTATTCAACACTGTTGAGGCCTTCTCTGGAGTATTGTGTCCCTTTCTGAGCTGCTCAGTACAACAGAGACCTGGAGCTACTAGAAAGAAATCAGTGCAGGTCCACTAAAAGGGTTAAGGCACCAGAGCATAGCTTCTGTGAGGAGAGGTTGAGCAAGATGTGACACTAGCCTGGAGAAGAGATAGCTTGGGAGGATCTTATCAATGTGTTTAAATACCTGAAGGGAGGGTTTAAAGAAGACCAATCCAGGCTTTCTTCAGTAGTGCCAGGTGACAGGACAGTGAGCACAACCTGAAACACAGGATGTTCCATATGAACACAACAATATACTTTTACTGTTTTGCTTGTTTTTTACTGAGGGGGTGACTGAACAATGGGACAGATTGCCCATAGACATAGTGGAATCTCCATTCCTCAAGATGGTAAAAAAAAAAAAAGCATTTTAGATATGGTGCTGGGCATCCTGCTCTTGTTGGCAGTTCTTGAGCAGGGCAGTTAGATCAGATGACCTCTAGAGATCCCTTCCAAAATCAACTGTCCTCCGATTTTGTAACTGTGATCTGTCAACTTAATTGCTAAAACCTGCCTTTTGGCTTTTGTGAGTGTACATACAACTTGGTACTGAAATAGCTTTAAAGAAACCTTTCTATTAAGAACTCAACCATACCTAACTTTTGCTCCTAAGATCACATTCTGCAAAGTAGGTCAGCCTAGATACATGATAGAAAGGTACTGGTATGACATGATATGTGAACATGTAGTCAAGAGATGATGTTCATTTTATATGTATTTTACATTTGTAAAGTATAAGTAGATCTGACCTCTGTGTAGACTTTTAGAAACTACAAACCACAAATAACTTTTGATAATAAGAAGGCAAGAGTAGGGGATCAGAATGAAGTGCAAGATATGGAAAAGAGTACTCATTTATGGGAGAAAAAAACCAATGTCAGTAACATATTCTATCAAGAAGCCTTTTGAAAAGCTTCATCCTTTATAGTAACATTTCCTTTTTCCCAACAAATCTACAATTTCTCAGGTTGCAATGAGTCATGTCATGTAACTGAATGTGTCACATCCAACTGCGATATGATGAGAAACAACATAACAAAAAGTGACAAGATTTAACATGACAAGTAAGAATGAAATGCTACAGTGGTAAACACCAGTTTTCAGCAATTTGGTATGTCATGTTTTTTAAAAAGGACACGTAACAGTATGGTTCTCAAATAATAATCACGGCTCCTGACAAACAGAATTATTTAGTTTTCAATGATTCATGTATTCAGACACCCCAATGGTGATTATATTTCGATACGCAGTTGAAAGATGGATTTTTGGCTCAATTAACACTGATATGCCCAAGAAAATTAACCATCAATGTGAGTTTAAAACAAAGGTGTTTACTGTAATCAGCTGAAATGGGAAAAACTTGTTTAACCAATAATTGCAATTTATATTATTGATAAGGAAAACTGCTTAGAAGAATCATGTCACTGCTCATTTCACAGTAGCTTGTAATGGCATATAATTTCTTACTGATATCACATATAAGCTATCATCTGCTAGGCAAATTTTTAGGTAAAGAAAAAATAAAAATAATTTCAAATTCATCAGTGCATAGAGATTGAAAATTGAAATTTTAAATTCAGACTGGAACCGAAAAGACAAAAACATTAAATCTGGGAGGCAGAAAGGGAAAAAAACAGATTGGGAAGAATCAACAAATGTATAGGAAAGAAGAAGCTAAGTCTCACCATAGAAATTTTTATTTTGAAAAGTTACAAAACATTGATTTAAAATTAGTATTTCTTATTTTTGCAGCACAAAAAGTATATAAAATCTAGGTTACATAGTAAACAACAATATTACTACTGATATATCATAGCATGAAACAGTGCAGTATGAATAAAGAAGGAAGTTTGTTAGTGCTCTGAATGAAACCTTTTCTGGATCACAGTGTCCTTGTTTTACTGAGACAGTTTCATTTATGACATTGAAAGTGTAAAACAAAGACTTTGTTATTAGAAAAAAAGATCTAAGTAGTTTCTTCAAAATGTTTGGAAATATTTGCAGTCATCTAGCCAATGATACAGAAATCTATGCAAACACTGTCTATCCCATACTTGTTCTACAACTTTTCTTTCATTCTTAAGAGCTTGATATTCTAACAAAATAAACTATGATTTTCACTACAGGGTATTTTGTAGATTGTAAGAAGCAAATAGGTCTTAAAATGTGAGTAGGTCTAGTTCTCCATTGTTGCAAGATCAAGTTTTCAACCCCACTGGGGTTTAGCAAAGTTTGTCAATAAATAGAAGAATGAAGTTCAAGGATTTCTGGTTTACAAAATCCTAAAAAGAATGTTCTTTCTCTCTTTAATTTTTTTATTTAATGTAACAGTAAACTCACTTGAAACTAGCAAAATTCCTGTATTCTCTAAACCTTTTTGCTACCATTTCACTTCTAAAGACAAAGAAACTGGAAAAATGCCCAAGAATCACTACTGCAGTTTAATTGCATCCTTGGTGGCTCTGAGGATGACACATGTATCACCCTCAGTGAACAATCATCTGTCAGGATTTTTTTCTGTTTTGCAACTACAATCAATGATATGGAAGTCCTAAAAAAGTTTTTATTGCAGTGGAATAACTTACTTGTGTAAGGTCACCAGTGAAAGGTGCAGAGGCAAATTCACAAATAAAAAACTCCAAACTTCAGATGATAATAATGAAGACTACATTCACTATCAGAAAGGAGATAATGAAGCCTTTGAACAACAAGAATTATCAAGACACAAACAATTTTTACTTAGATCCTATGATTTTTCCCTTAGGTGATCACAAAATGCTGCAATTGCTTGCCTAATTTACAACAGACCAACATTACACAAGCCATGGGGCTAGTAACTTGGCCAAAGGGCCTAACTGACAATCTTAGAAGAGAAATGTGAGCAGGTGTCCCTTGGGAATCTAAACATCAATAAATTGAGACAATAATTCCCATTGTGTGTGGCATTTAAAGTTCTGGCATTACATCCTTTGTCTGGAAAGAAAATAAATGCAAACTAGACGTTTCCCAGACTTAGACAGAAGTAAATATAAACCACTACTCCTTCCCTCTATTGTACATTCAGGATTACAGAAGCCCCTTTAGGCTTATTGAAGGTAAAGTGTGTCAGAATTATCAACAATAGCTCTCACATTTTGAGAAATGCCTATCTTTTACAGCTAGGCAGTCACACTTGCGGGCAACAGTATTGCTGCTGTGATTACTATGCTCTGCAGTGTTACAGATCACTAAGTCAAAAGGTATTCAAGCTTTTTTCCCTTCAGTTTGATTGTATGTATCTAGGAGAGACACATGCTAGAATTAAAATCTAACTCTGATCCACCAGTCTATGAGCAATGTTTAGGTCTAAAAAAGATGTTCCATTTAGGTGACATAATTGTCAAGTACTGATAGCGCCTACCACAGATGGGGAACTGCCATGGCCACAGCTCCCATCAGCTGCAGCTTTCGGCGCTGCTTCCTCATGCTCATTGCCAGGATTGCCTCTGCTGACACACCACAGTTGTGTTGTTACTGCTGCTTTTCAGATCTGAATTGGGAGCAAGAGCTCACATTGGAGCACTTATCTGGTTCTCTGCTTGAGAAAAGGTCTAGCATGTGTTGTCAGTATCTGTTCATTTCTTAGAGGTTTTCCAAAGAATTATGGTTAAGTTCCTCTATCTACCCATCATTTCCTTGAGCTGCCAGAAAGTTTTTGGCACTCCCCCAGAAATATGCTTCCACAAGTTCTGCTAAGATTCTCGGAGCAGATTTGCCTACCTAGAGCAGAATATCAGAAGATGAGCTGAAGCTGTACAGCTAATGTGGAAACAGTGTACCACTGGCTCCTAAATATGAAAGTACCCCAATGTGAAAGGCTCTGTAACACAAGACCAAGACAGCTTAGCTTTTGATCATACCTTTCACGGAATATTTTCCAACTTTTCCCAAAGCCATGCTGCCATACAGGAAAGAATAAAAAATTCAATGTATCTAGAAGAGCATTAAAATAGGAGTGGAGTTCTCTGCCCCAACAATTTGCTTGCATGGGAAGAAGGACATTTGGATTCTGACATCTACAGTTATGCTCTTGTTTTTTCTATGGACCTGTCATTAATTAAAATGTATGGAGGAAAGGGGAGGTAGCAGACTATTTAAATTAATTTTTAGATGTGAATTGAAGTTTCAACATTAGTGTGCTCACCATGAAAAAAATTATTTCGATATTCAGTAGCAAATGAATAATAATGAGTTAAAAAACTATATGCATTTTAACTTTTGCTAAAAGCATCTCCAGACATGTTCTACTGTCTTGGAATTTGAAATTTGATGTAGATTACAGAAATATAAGGCCATGAAATGGTCAGTTCTTTGATGGAATTTTTGCTTGGAGTTTTAGCATACTCTTAATAGTTCTCAAAAAAAAAAGAAAAAAAAAAGAAAAAGAAAAAAAAAAAGAAGCACTTTCAAGGAGCTTAGAGGGACACTTCATAGAAGGCTTAGTTTATCAATATCCTTTTCTGTCTTACGCTTTCCTTGCAGACAAGAAGAGAATGCAGAATGGAGAAGAGATCATTCTACTAACACTACAGTATTGCATGAAAACTCTTTATTGCCTATATTTGTTCAATTCAGACAGTAGAAGTAAAGCAGTGATCAACAGAATTTCTGAGCGTAACCCAGCCATATGAGATTCAGAAAGAGTTCCTCAGGCAAGTCTGTTCTAAATGAAAATTCTGTGCAGACAAAGATATGCAGCATAATTAGTGTGCTGCATATATACAAAATAATTTAATATTTAGGATTGATAAATTCAAATTCTTAATCATAAATTCCTCAGCAATTTCTATACATGTATTGTTTTATTTGAAATAGATATGTTGACTTTTTTTTCTGATGTATTTAAATTGAAACGCTGTAAAACATGAAAACTATGATCCCAGAAGGATTACTAGAAGAGGACCCATTTAAAACACTCCCAAATGACTGAAGAAAATGAAAGGGAACCTTTTTGTTAACTGTGCACACTTTTGATCCCTTTACTTATCTTTCAGGAACAAATTTGCAAAATGAGGATACAAAGTGATATTCATTGCAGGTCAGAATATTCCTATTTCCATGCAGGCTTATTTTGAGACCTGTATTTATAAACCCACTGTCACAGCAAAAGGCAAACCAATATTAATGACTCAAATTCAATATTTTTTTTTAAAATACCAATTGTAATGCCTAAGATATTAGCATTACTTCTAGTTGTTCGAGTAGTATTTTGAGTTCTTCTTGATCACTAATCCTACCATCCTATATTCTTGGATAGTGTTTAGAAAAATACAAATCTGTACGGGTCTTCTTTTTTTGCTTTCGTTTTATAACCTATACTGACAAGAATGCTTTTAAATAAAAATATACAAAGTTCTTAATTGTTTTTTTTTGATATCTCATTAAGTGATTTAAACAACTGGGCTATTTTCAAACAAACATTTCAAGTGGCTAAAGCTCTATGACATGTAATACATTTTTCCCCAAGATGTTTTCATCTCATCTCTGTTTCATGAGGGGTTTTTTTTTTTTAGTTGTATAATGGCAATCTGAAAACACTGAGACAGTTGTTGGGTAACTTGTGTCTGATTCGTGGGCAGGGAGTAAACTAGAAAATTCCAAGTTGTAATTCTGACTTAAAACAGTTACAAAACTGTATCTTTATTTTTTGTCCTTTTACATATTATAATAAGTACAAAAATGTATTTTATATTTTGTATTCATCTTTACTGTTTATATGTCAAGTCTGTAGGACCTGTTTCCATATACTTAAAAAGAAAGAATATAAATCTAATTTTGTTCAGTCCTTTAATTATGACAACCCTTTCATATTTTGTGTCTCAACTGGACTGCCTAAGCATTTTTTATGATTATTTAAAACTTGAACTTTTCTTTTTGAGTCACGCACATAATTTTTAATCACTAACTGTAGCTCATGCAAAAAAAGTAACAGCTTGCTACTTGTATGAGTCAGAATCTAAACAGAGCTATTTAAAAATCATTTGGAAAATGTGTTATTAGCTAATTAGCATAATGTAGTTATAGAGAAGATATACAATCTAACATGTTTCACTGAATCAGTTCATAAACAAAAACTGCAATTAGCTACTATTTCCTTTGCATTATTAATTTCCTCGAGATTCTATCATATGGCCAAGCCAACCTAACAGTGTTGTCAAACAGATTTCAGATCTGAAACGCCATGCTGCAGTTAGAGCACACCTTTAATTTTTCATGTGTTACATTCCAACACTCTCTACTGAAACATTTGCATCAAATTTATGTTTCATGTCTTAATAACTTTATATGCATAAGAAAAGATACCTTATTCTAGCTATTCCACTTAAATTGCCTAGGTTTAAAATCTGAAACAGTAAAACTGAGCAAGAAAGAAACATTTGTTTTATCCAGACTCAATGCTTGTGTTGAATTAAAAAAACACCCTTAAAAAGGATAATCAATTGACTTTTTATGGCTATTTTTAATTAGTTGTTAGAATCTTGCTCCAAAACTGATCAATTGCAACCATTTGATCATCATATGGATTCCATGTAAAGTAATAACAGACAACAGTCCATAACTCAGGCCTGACTGGTCTCTGAAATTTTCATTCATCTGTTCACTTTAGCATATCTTACAAAGCTTGGCCACATCTTCCTCGAAGCCAGCAGAGATTGCAACATATTTGCCTTCCTCTAGAATCCCTAAGCTCACCAGTAAAACAGTAAGGCCTGAGAGATTTCAGGGATCATTTCTTCACATTCACAGACTATGTCTACATCCTAGTTACACTATGTTTTCTAGGCCTCTAGAGAAAAAGAATGAAAGGCTTTTAGCCACCATCTAAAATTCCCTGATCTACTTCTGATATAGTCACAGAAGAACCAGCACAGACACCAGGATAGGGGAGAAAAATGAAAGATAGTTACATTATAAATGTAAAATAAATTTGGATTTTGAAAATAAAGTTCATAACAGTGTAAAAAGTGATGTCATCTGCATTCAGGGTGAATATCATATTTATTTCCAAGAAAAAGGACAAATTTCTATTTAAAAAAATCTCAAGGGCACATTGACTGATGTGTTAGTGATTCTTAATATGCTACTGGTGAGGCCAAAATTTGACTGATTTTAGGCTACAGAAGCATCAGGAACATCAAACAACATTTGTCTGAAGTTTTGTAAAGCAAAAACCAGTATTTTTCAAAAAATATAGTATATTTGTAAAGCTATTTTAGAGGCGAATACTACCTGTCACTGGGCATCTGTGGTTATTAAAGTGTTCCCAACATGTCATCTTTTGCAACTCTGGCTTATGAAGACAGAAAATAATTAGGGTTTTTTTATCAGAGTTCCCAAGTATTTCATCTTGCAAATATCTGGATTTCCTGGTCTTGTGCCTTGTGTTCAGTGACAGTGCTACAGATGGTCCGGGTAACCTCACAGACAATCTTCTGAGATCTTATCCTGATTCTTCAGATTCCTTCCCAAGGCACATGCTAATTGTTTTTTATGACTGCCTTTCAATATTTTCTAGTAGACAGACAACATCCTGCATTAAGTTGATTGCAATAAAAAAGAAATTGAGGATTCATTTTCCTTGTTTTTTAGATTAAGTTTTAAGATTAAATGATAAAAACTTAGATATTAGTAGGAATGGACATTATAAAGAAGAAGAAAAATGCTGAATGTACATCCAATTAAAATAAACAAATGCATTTAATTAAAAAAATATAAAAATCCAACAAGGCAAACAGGCAAAGGAAAATATCAACAGCTGCTGAGGAGGATTCATAATTGTAAACTGAACTGAGAGGAAAGAATTAGGGAATATTAAGGTAAACTCCAAGACTAGCATTCAAAGCTCATCATCATCATCAGGGATTTGCTACCTTTTGCAATACTGAAGTAAATTAACTTCATTGTGAAGAAGGAAGATTTCAATTGTCAGTGGATATTCTAATCTTGGCAGTACCTGACCTTCAGATTTGGTCTGCATGGTCATGTGCTAGCTCAGACAGTTGCACAGGATTTTGGTTTGCTGATATGAAAGACCAATTAGACAGTTCCTTGGCAAAATCATGGATATTCTTATGTCTCTCCAAACAGCACTCCCTCAAGGGGAGCTACAGAACTCTCACTGATAAAGCAGTAGTACTGTCAAAACCATCCTTGAGCTTGTTGTCATCCAAAAGGCCATCTTCCTCCGAGACAAAAACCACTGGATCTGAGGAGATGAATATGTAAATCACCTTATTAGTACCATACCAGTTACAGTGAACATCACCAAACTATATACAAGTAGTTCATAAAGATCTTACTATAGTTTTTCTGGGATATTTCAGAATTTAAGTTGGGACATAGCATCAGTTTTACACCTGTTATAGCAGAGAAACATTATCTCCAACAGGAATCACCTAGGTTTAGTCTTCCAACCTAGCTACACAATGTATTTTTTTCATAGTCTCTTTCTGAGGAACCAATTTTAAATCATTTAATGAGTAAGCCTATGTTATGCAGATGACTGGAAACATAGATGCCCTCAGCAATTTCCATCAAAACTCAAAGTATCACTACTTTCTCACTCAATTCCTGTATAAATACCACTTCATTTGGCGTCATTGTAATAATTAGCACAGTAAGTAAAAAACTGGAATTTGTATGAAGACCACAAATCCATGCATCTAATCCTATAAAATTATCAACAATCTAAATGAAACACACCAGACAAGCTAGTTTCCAGGTAAAATTGTGTTTTGAACATTCTCATGATACCATAACAATATAAATACATTCCCCAAGGGATGGAGACATCACTTTTTAAAATACCACTTGAATATGATGTAAGAATTTATATGAAACACCAAACTCTGCTCAGTGTCTAGAAACTCTTGCATATGTCCTAGAAAATCATTAAAACTATTAATTTTATTCTGAAAGTTGAACAGAAGGTCATACTTTGCACTTCAAAATTAGGAAGCCAGTTTCCATCAATTTCCTTGTATAAGCAATGGAGAGAGCTTGTCCCCTGTGAGAACTCCTTCCTAACAGATCTCTGAGATATACTCTAAACAATGTCTCCTACATTGGCAGTGCACAGAACATATGGAAACTGTCCTACTAAAGCAGGAACTATAAGTAGTAATTTTGTCATCAGATAGAATAGCCCACTGTCTTTTTTCCAGATAAGTAAATCCCCCAGCAGTATGTTATGAAGAAATCAGTGGCAGTGATGATTTTTAATTTTTGGCTTATTTCACTTTTATTTGCAACCATGTTGCACAATTATATTTCACTGGGAGGGCGTAGATGGGACACTACCGCTACTACTACTGTAACTGCTCTTCAAGAGCTCATTGCCTCCAGGCGCAAGGAAAACCAATCTGAAGCCCAATTTGTGACCCATGCCAGACTGGTATTATCTGGACCCACAGCTGTGAGTCTGCGTCCAAAAAGGTTAATTTCAATGTGATCCCTCCAGCCCTTCAGATACCATGTTTGCTAGACTTGAGAATCCGAACTTTTATATAAAACTGAAGATGTACTTGAAGAGGTGTTGGGTTCATGGTCCTTCCTTTTGTTTCTTTCTTTCAGGGAATTTTCTCCCATATGTGTTGCTAGGAGACAATAACAACCGGGTACTTAAGAGAGACAAAAGAAGTTGCCAAGCTCAGGGGAGGAGGGCACTTGGCTGCACTCCTCTTATCTGAGGGTTTCTCTCGGAGGGGCAGAGATACTGCCGGAATTGGACTGGGAAAAAGGGGGCTGGGGCAGCTGCTAGCTCCTTCTTGCTCTCTCACCATTTGGAAGGGAAGGAGGTGTAGTCGCTGTGGGAAGAATTCACCACCACTGCGGGGTTCTGTCCTCTGCTGCCTTCT
The DNA here is from genome assembly GCA_013400955.1 of Drymodes brunneopygia. Classification (NCBI taxonomy): domain Eukaryota; kingdom Metazoa; phylum Chordata; class Aves; order Passeriformes; family Petroicidae; genus Drymodes; species Drymodes brunneopygia. Next base: position 43,229 of record VZTZ01032115.1, read on the forward strand.
ACTCTGAGTGGAGGCCTGCTTGTAAGAGCGGCCGTTTTACTGGGACCTTATTAACACCCTACCTCACCAAACAAAGGACCCTTCACCATCTGCTACAGCTGCAGAGTTTCTGCTGCCTCTTGCCTGCTGCCCCAGGTGAGCCTGCCCTGCCGTTCCAGCCGCTGCCCCAAAACTCCTGCTGCAGCCCACTGCTGTCACCAGCCCATCCGCCATTACCGCCTGAGGGAGACGCGACTGAGCTCGCGCCACAGCGCCCCCTGCAGGCGCGGGAGAATCAACGCACCCACCCCGCCCGGCCGGGAGCCAGCAGCGCCCCTGCCGGCTGTGAGCGGAACTGCAGGCGAGGGGAAGCGCCTGCAGCCGAGAGAAGGCGGTCACTGGGTGCCGGGTTCCCTGTGCTGTTGCTGCTGCTGTTTGTCTGCTCTGTTCTATATCCTAGTAAAGAACTGTTATTCCTTTTCCCATATCTTTGCCTAAAAAACCCTTAATTTCAAAGTTATAATAACTCGGAGGGAAGGAGGTCATATTTTCCATTCCAAGGAAGGCTCCTGCTTTCCTTTGCAGACACCTGTCTTTCAAACCAAGGCAAGAGGAAATACTTTGTCACGATTTAGGAAACCAAAGTAAGAACTCTTCATTNTCTAGTACATAGATACAGGATTGGGAGTGGGTTTTTTTTTCATTAACTACTTGAGGGATCCCAAATCTGTTATCCAGATTTTTCAGGTGGAAAAGCTATGTTCCTCTGTCAACATTGCCAACGAACATGCTCACACACACTAACTCAGGTCTGTGAGGGTTACTGGGAAAAGTCTGTCTACTCTTTCCTAAATTATTCAAGAACATCTTAGTTTTGTTTCTGGCAGCTGCTTAAAATGTGACCCCTTCATACTCCTGGCCTGCAGCATTAGCAAGTACAAGGGAAGAAGGAAGCTGAAAGGAGCATTTTTTAATTTTGGTGAAAGAGGACTAAACCCTGATGGAAGAGGCAATGAAGGACTTTACTGCAGGATATCTATCTGAAAATAGGGTAAAATAAGGTATTCTCAAATACACAATGTCATTGTCTAGTAGTAAAATCTTAGAAACACTATTCCATACACCTGCAACAAGAACTATTATTGCAGAAAATCCTCTAGACATGGAAAACTGAGGAAATAATTACTTAAATTTAGATATGACTGATGGCAAGGTTTATACACGCTTCAGTAAAGTCTCTGACTACACATTTCTGTCTGGAAAATGAACCTTCTTTTTCTTTTCTCAACAACACACATTTGTTTATTTTCCTCTTTGCTCTTTCACATCTAGAGTTTTTTTTCTTGGATATTTTTTCAAACGAAAGTAATATTTTGCAAAAGAAATTCCCAGTTTCCTAAGGATTTTCATTTCTTGAGGAAGTCAGTTATACTGGATATGTTACATAATAAATGGCAATGCTTTGACAAGAAGATGTAATCAGGGTCAAACAATCACATCTAAATTCATACATGCACATAAATATATGCATTAATAATATTTACTTGCATACATAAACAAAGCATTTATAAAGCAATGTGCTTATTGAATTGCACATTGAATCTGAACTTGCAAGTGTAATGCAAGCAGTGGATCAAAACTCTGCTTGAAAATATACAATGGAGTGTGAAAAAATAAGCATAGCCTAAAAAAAATCCTGCTATTTTAATTGTTATATAAGACATAAATTGGGATTTAGATAATGCTCTACACATTGACTCAAGATAGCCTGAAACTAAAGTTTTTAAGATTTAATTTTCTGTTGCTATTAATGAATATTACAGCAGTAGCTGCCCCCTGTGGCTTGGTATAAAAAGCAGTGTATATACCTAGCACAACATTTGCAGACCTCCTCAGTTTTGTGTTTTTAATGTGATGAAAAATTGTACAAGTAACAAAGGAAAATGTCATGGTAACTAAAACATTTCCTATACATGTATTTTAGAGGGAAGCTAAATCAAAGGTCTTCAAAGAATTACTAGGGTTCTTTCTAGGAGGTTATTGACAAATATGTAGTTTGTCTTCTGAGTTTGTGCCTCTTTCACAGATTGGTGTATTTGTGATCCCACAGGCAGGAATAAGTGTCTGTAATTCATTTCTCCTTGTTAACTAGTGTGCTTTTGTGTGTAGGATGATTGACAGCAAACTCGGCTTAGTCCCAACGGATGAGCTTGTTAGCAAAACCCTAGCATCCTATCTCTAATAAAGCATATCAGCAGTACATTTTGTCCTATCTATTAGCCTCTCTGTTTCTTTTTTGTGAAAAGCTGAGTGTCCCTTTGAAGCAATGACAAATAAACCCCTGAACTGAAGTGCTAGGCTGCCTTATGGACAGCTGGATAGTAAATGTCACACCGTGTATAGAATGCCTATTATCAAAGTGAGCCATTTGTTCCATTCCTTTCAGTATCTTAATGTAATACAAAATTGCTAAATCAAGCCCCATGTCTGTGACAGAACATAATTAATGAGAAAGCAGGAGCCAATTCAACACTCTTTATTGGGACCTAATTGGCTCAGGCAACAGAGTTGTCATTCAACAAGAGACTTCCTTTAAAGCAATTTTATTCTTGGTTGTATTACAGAGCCTATTAAATTGTCCCCTCCTTGATCACACAAAGAAGTATCTGCATGCAATAATTAGCTTTTCCAAGGGGATTTTTTTTAACTCTTTCAATAATAGCACATTTTCAAGCACTGCTGGAGGAAACACAGTGCAGGGATATGTGCAGCCTCTGGACTGAATAATTGTAATACATGCATTTTGGGAAAGCCTGTGAGGGTTGCATCAAAGCTATGGCCAGGACATAATGGGGTGGCCTGATTTCAGAGAAGGTTGCAGGTCAAGCTGGGCAACTAATGCACTCTGTGCAAACTATTCAGCTAAAGGAGCAAGTGAAAGTGTAAAGGTATGGATTGTTTAAGTGAGTGCTTGCTTTCTGACAAAATATTAAACCACCATGAGGAATGAGAGGCCCTATTTCCCACTGCCAGTACCTGCAGATTCTAATACCACCATGAGCAGCCATTAATTTTGAGTAAGAATCAAAGCCCAGGAGTCTTTTTTTCAGTAATTATCCATCAGAATTTCCTGGACTTTGTGTCTTAATCAGTAGACTATGGGAGAGTAAACTGGGAAGTCTGTTAGTTTTAAGAGAGAGGTTTTTTTTGCCACCCAAAGAACAAAAGTCACACTTTGGAGTTAAGTAATACATAAATTGTACCTAAATAAGAAGGAATTCCAGAACCTGATATGTAAGCTCCAAACCCATAGATTTCTACAACTAGTCAAAAGACAACTTACTCAAACGCAAAATACATCAGTGATTTAACCAACACCAAAAATGTTCCAAAATGTTCACTATGTCTGTAGCTTGAAAAATTTAGCTTATTTTTCAGAAATTTCAGCTGCAGCTACTAAGCCTTGTAAGAACTTATTTGAAAGCCAGACAACAAAATGGGAGAGTCCTGAACCAGTTGAATATCTCTGTGTTTAGAAAAGCTTATCATGAGTTGAACCTCACATTTTCTGTTCAGTTTGGAGTTAAAGATAATATTGAAGTGAAGGACGTGGCCCATGCTTTTTCTCTAAATTGTCACATAACATCCTGTATAACATATTAATAGATATGTAAATTTCTGTATTAGTTGTTAGTCTTGGAGAAAGCTGTGTGTAAGAAATGAGTATATTTGGGGTTTAGCAATCAGTACATTTTAATTTTTCCCTTTTATGTCTTCCAAAGACTAGAATGATGTGACTAATCATATAAATAATAGTGTATTATCACTTATTATTTTCTCCAGGGTAAAAATTCCAGGGATTTCAAAGGGAATCACAATAACAGAATTAAAGAATGCAGGATGTTGGGCATTTTCCAAAGAAATGTGTGTTTGATGTGCAATATTTTATCTGCAGTTATATTAAGTGATTGTGATGATCACATTTTGATTTGCACATTTTATGTAGCTTTTTTAGTGGTAGGAGTTCATTGACATCTGCTCTAATATGCAAACTACTGCATAGCCACTGCTTTCAAGGCTCAGCTAGAAGAGAATATATAAATCTATTACGAAACTATTTTTTTCAAATTTAATAATGCGCAGGACAAGATCCTAAATGCAAATGTTAATCAACAATGTCCTTTCACAGGTGATTCATGATGTCTCTGAAAGCATATATTCTGAGTACAGTTTTATTAGCTTATTCTAGTAGTAAGTAAAAATTATTATAAAGCTTACATAATCTAATTTTCATTAATTAATCACATTCAATCAATATTATAAAAATAATGTATGTTATGATTAATTCTACATGGTATAGAATACTAATGGGCACTGAAGAATTAAAAAAATTACAGCACAGGCATCTACTGAGAAGAATTTGACAAGTCAAATTAGAATGTTAAAAAATAAACATTTAAATTGAAATATTTTAACAAACAAATATTATGTGGAAAAATAGTTGTGGAAAAGATATTTTGGGAATATATTCAAAACAACACCAATTGAAATGTTTTATCTAATGAAACAGTTCTCTGATGTTTAATTTTCATTCAAAAAGTGCTTGAGCTCCTAAGTGAATTGCCAAGCTTCTGTAGTTTTGGGCATCATAACTGTATAACATGAGTTGGATGCCATGCTGTTTGAATATAACACAAGACCAAAAGGCTGTTTCTCATTTCAGAAAACCTTGGGATCCAGATATTAGTAACAGTCTCCTGACAACACATAGGCTGAAGTTAGATATCTCCGCATGTCTGCGCTTGAAAGGTCATTGTCACTGATGACATAAAAATGAGGTCTAATCAAGAGAGAAATATGACATCATCTGGTTGTCAATGCAAACAGAACTAGAATGTGTGATTCCAGGACTGGTGGTTATTAATATTTCAGCAACTGAAAAAAGACAATCCATATTAGTATTGTGTCTCTATTTAATGCATAAGCACAACATCTTGCATCTACATTAGCTGACAGTGGCTAAGAATAGACAAGAATTAGATGTGTGTTTTTGTGAATTGTATAAACAAAGTTATTATGATGCATAAAAAACCATTGTTTAGGTCTGTAAGTTTTTCCTTCTTACATATGCGAGGACCTCACAACAGATGTCTCAGTAAGGGCTGGTTTACATAGTGGCTTTGAACTGTTTCCTTGTTTTGATAAACAAAGCATTGTTGTAATTAGTAAATTGGGCAAAAAAGTCTGAGTGAGGACAGAAATCCTTCCATCATTTTTTGTGTCTAGTATTATCCTGTAACACTCCACAATGTTACCCTAGGAAAATGATCACAAATTCCTCTAGCGTACAATTTTCCAGCATATTATGAAAATGTCATCTTTTTCATGCAAATGCTGTCTTCCTTCTTCATCTCATGAAAAAATATAATAATACTTGTCCTAGTATCTTGGTCCCCAGTTGCGTAATTTTACACAGGTCATTATACTTCAGAAACAAAAATATTGAACACTCTAAGCAGTCTTGGATTTCCAGGCACTAACTCTGAGGGAGTCTGCAACCTCTGAATCTGTCATGTAACCAGACTTTTCTTCAGCACAAAGTATGATTAAAAGTAATAACACATGTCATACCACTGTGGCAATGCCAACACAGAGGATGCATTTCTACAGAACAGATGGTACTTGCAATGCTAAGAAGTCTATTCTCTTCATTTTACCTCATTGTTGCTTGGCTTCTGTGCCTTCTCACACACGTCACACATTTGAAAGTGTGCACAATGTCCTCTTTCTAAAGGGCATGAGCATATGAACTCATATGAACAAGATCAGAATGCAGATGAATTTATCTAGAGCATAATTCAATATAGATTTAAAAAGAACATTAATATTTTATCAGCAGAACTTTATAGCTATTATTTTGACATCTAAAGAATTTATAATTTTGAAAAACTGGGAAAGGTAGTACTCATTAAAAAAACCTAGCAGAGATCAGTTCACCTACTATGTTACAGATACTAGTGTGAAATATAGCAGTTTCAAGAAGTGCTGAGTAAACTACATTACAATTTAAGACTGAACATTATGAAGAATAATTTAAAAAACAGAAGAGGTGTGAGGCATGCAGAATTCTGTCTGACCTTCATCCAAAATTGATGCCCTTGTGAAAAAATCATGGGACAAAATGATTGTAAGAGTTTTTAAAATAGTGTTCACAAGGTGGCATATCTGGTATTTCAGTAACTGACAGTAAGATACCAAGGCAAGAAGTTACACCTATAAGGAACCTAAGGAAAGAAGATTATATATTAAATTATCTTCAAGATCTTCAATTTCCCTTAGAGATGTGTAAAATCTCCAAATTCATATTAATGCAGATTTTGCAGATCACAAACTGAGGAAGAAAGGCTTCAATGTGTGCAGAAGGAAGATACTGTTCTGGGTTATGACTCAGTAAGTCTATGTCCTGCCCCAGCAGTTGTTCTGCTTGTTTATTTCTCAGCACAAGCAGTGAGGTTCAGTTCATGAGTATAACACTCTCAGACATCGTATGAAGAATCAGGAAGAGTTAGAACTACTTCAGTGAGCAAGCAGGAGTGATCTGCAGTGTACTCACCAAAACTAGTCTATTAAGGAATGAGTCCGTATATGGTGCAATAATAAAATGTGGTTTCTTTCTTGATCAGCAAGGGTGTGAATCATGGCACTGAAAGCCAGTTTATGCATACTTTTGGCAGTCTGAAAATTACACAAATGACCTGAAAATAGGGCAAAATTAACTGCCATGATCTATCCATGTGTTATCTGTAAAATACTGACAGCCTGCTTAATCCTCTTCTATGGCTGTCTGTGGGGTCCCCTCTAAGAGATACATGATATTCAGCCTGAATAAGTATTGGAAAAATGCTAGCATATGTAGCATCTATATTTTAATGACACCTACAACATTCTCCGTAATTTTTCTGCAATCAGTCTTTTCTGCAATCAGTCTAGTCTAAAAAGACCTGTTATAATAAATTGATCAGCCTGTTACATCTGCTTATCTTGATGGCTAGACAGAGAATATTGTTAATTGTATGGTATATGATAGAGTTTTCACAATGGCTGGTACAGCATAGTGACTCACAAATTATACAAATACTTTCCTTTGTGTTTTTTTCTGCTAATTGACTTGTTTTGTTTCTCTTTGATTCATATTCTCATGAAGAAAACATCATGTAAATCGCTGGCCTTTATTGTATTACATCTGAAATTTAGGTAGGACACAAAAAGTGGGAAAATTAAATTATTCTGCCCTTTGTTATCGACTCACTTAAAGGATCTTAACTTTTTTGAACTTTGCTGCTCTAGACAAGAGACGCTAACAGAATATGTCTCAATTTTGTATGAGTATTTCAGGATAAAAGAATAACTTCTCCTTGTTAGTCCCAAGCCCTTGGATCATTCAAAGTTAAAGCAGCAGAAGTCCTTGAGGTTTCCTACAGTCTATCTCAGTGTTGAACCTGCATATTCCAAGTTATGATCCCTGTAAATAGAGGGCACTTTGTCATGTTCCCCTCCATTGTCTTTCTTACTGTGACATTCTAAACAGACTTTTGGGATCTCTTGGCAAATTCAATGCATTATTGGTGATCCCTTTCTGGTAAACACTTCCTATCAGCCCAGGGAACAAAAAAATGATTATGAGGAGCAGGAATAAAACTCCTTCAAAAGCTGACATAGGCATTGACTATGGGTTAAAGCTCTTCACAGAGCTCATCAGTGGGGAAGAAAATGACGTAAGCATTGTACTTCTTTCGACATTTGGGTACATTTTTCATTTTGGCTAGGAATTCTATGTGAAAAGTATTTTATCATCTCAACAGTTTTTAGAATAACTATAAAAACAGTTCACCCTCAGACAACACATAAGGCTTTATTTGGGAAAGAGGATTAGTATGATAAAGCTGACAGTCGCTATTCAGGAGAGATTCAGCAAGCTGTTACTACTTCTGTTTTGAACAAGAAACATTAAAAATTGTTATTTCACTGAAATATAAGGTTGCTTAGACACTGAAGAGTAAGGAGTTTCTTTGGCACTAAAAAGCTAATGTGAGCATATCTGTGCGCAAATCACCTAGGAAAAGACAAATAAAGTCAGAGGAACAATCAAAATGCCATACAGACAAAAAAGTAAAATAACTCTGAAGAAAGACTGGAAATGCCACTGGGGAGAGGAATCCTGGGAAAATACTGAGAAATGTGAGAAGACAAATTGTCTCCAGCTATTTGATTCATGCTGTGTTCTCAGAAAGAAGATTTTGTGAATTCTTTGTAAATGAACATGGTCTATCGAATAATTTCTCTCTTCTAATGGAAATAGTTCAAAGCATTTCACTAATTATGTGTTAATATCAAAGAGATGCATTTGCTGTTAGATTCTGTATTGCTCTTTCAGAAAAGCCACACATGAAACTGTTTAGTGAAAACAGCTTGGGGGGTAGACCCTCAGCTAATCCCACTTATGTAGATATTTAAAAAGGAATTTACAAGATAAGACTCTGAAAATTTCACTATATGATACTTGTGCATGAAGATTTAATAAAGGGTGTGTAAATTTCCAGGCCAAACTCCCAAGCAGTTGTGGATTGAGTAGCCATTGTGAGAATAATTCATATGACACAAAGAAAAATGATAGAAAATGGTATTTCCTATAATTTCTGTTTAATTTTTAGGAAAAACCCATCTGATAATATATTTTTAAAAGGTTTCAGCTGCCTTTGAAATTCCACTAAGTTTTATCACTTCTCTAGTGAACAGGAAGAAATAAATTGATTTGTAGAAAACAAATTAAAAAAAATTCAGTCACAACAACACTTTGATTTATATGGGAATATGGTCCCTAGACAGCCATCATGCTATATACAGTTATGTATTCTAGTGTTTTGTATACATTATTAAGATTTCTTGAGGTGGCATAATTTTAAAATTGATGGTTTTTAATTAAAATTAACTAGATCTACTCTGCTATTAAATATGGAACATAGACCATAATATAATGCCATATAGCTAGACTATTGTAGGTTATCAGATGTGGTTAGTAAGTAATATAGCACATGGAATTTATGAAATAGCAAAGTTGAACTGTATGTTTGTACCAGGATCCTGTCTACCAACCTTTTACCCCATTCTAAATGCTGACTGTTGAAGAAAGAAAATGATCTTCAACATTTTGCAAAATCCAGGCTCTTTATTAAACACTATTACACTGTTTGTGAATTAACTTACTTTTGAATACTGGAAATTCTTAAAATCAAGGGTCTTCAGCTACAGAGGAAAACTGAAGAACCTTAGTCTAGGATTTGAAACTGCTGTATTAAGAGCACCAAGAATTCCAAATGCTGTTATGTTCATTAGAGAGGGATTGAGAGATGTTTATAGTTTAGATAAAATAGGATCATATAACTAGTAGGCTAATGAATCTAATGTAGATGTGACACACATATTATCAATGTCAAGTACATAAAGTCTTACAAATAATTAAGCAATTTTAGTAGTCCATTTTGCTAATGCAAAGCTTAAATATTTCCAAGTTTATTCAAGAAGCAGCCAAAACAATTAAATATTTTTTTCAAGTGTTGTGTCCTTCACATTTTTTCCATCCTAGCATTTATGATAACTGGAACTGAAACCTGCAGATTTCTTGGTATTTCAGAGCATCAGTACAAAGAAGAACATGACTGTGTGATGATTAAGAAAAATTGTCATTTGATCAGGCAAAACTTTATATAAAGGAGAGAAACATCAAATTTTTGTAATTATACTGGATAGCCTATTCTTAAGTGTCTTAGTATAAATCAGGGTATTGAAAATACTTATATAGTTTTAATGTGCAGTTATATTGACAATTATTATTAAGAAGGCATTAGAACAAAAAGAATTCAGAAAATTAATAAGGAATATGAAGTATGTCCATATAAAATTGGTGATTAAGAAATCCACGAAGCCACTGACTTCAGTTTCTCATTAATTTCTTATTCTTTTTCCCTCAAATAGTGCTTCTTTTATTTTGTGTAAGCAACTCCTTTTTACACCATGGTGTCTTTATCTTCTAACTAAATTAAGTTTAGGATTTT
>VZTZ01032118.1:0-33662 GCA_013400955.1 Drymodes brunneopygia
TTCACAAATTTGTTATAAAATTTCTCTTTTCAATAGGTTTGACAGATTTTCTTTAAGCAATCTTAACCATTGATTCACAGCAACATTCAGAGCCTTTTCTGTTTGTCACACCATCCCACAGGCAAGCAGGCTGGAATGCAGGACACCTGGGACAGCTGATCTCGGTGACCAAAGGGATATTCCATACCCTATGGCAAGGCATACAGGAAAAACATCTAGGGTAAAGAAGGAGGAAGGGGGTAATTTCAGAGTTACAACATTTGTCATCTCAATTAACTTTTAAAATGCTAAAGACCTGCTTTTCTGGAAATAGCTGAGTAGTAGAGAAAGAATTTTTTGTTTTGCTTTGCTTGATCAGGCAGCTTGTGCTTTTCCTATTGAACTCTTTAACTCAACCCACGGATTTTATCAATTTTTACTCTTCAGATTCTCTTTCCCATCCATCTCAGGGCAGAGTGAGCAAGCAAGCAGCTGGGGAGGTTAATCCACAATACAGGGTTTTATCTAGAAGTGGAACAGCTTTCTTCCAGGACAGAAACGGACTTTCTCAATTACCTTTGCTTTTTGGCATGCTATAGTGAACATCGAGGAAGACAGCTGGACTGCACTGGAGCAACTGTCCATGGGCAGTAGGACACTGTAGGCAACTAAGAGGTGTGACAGAAGTCAAAAGTCTCATTTGCCCATTTCCCCATTCTCAGTATCCACACGACTCCCTCAATTCCCATGCTTAAACTCTCCAATACCTTGCATTGCACAGGCAGCTACAAGGAGAGAGAATTCAGTCCCCTTCTCCTGACAACGATAAACTATTCCACTTCCCTACTCATCTCCAACTCACCAAGCACAGTAAGAGGCTCAAATCATGTTCAAGTGAAGCTTTTAAGTTTAGTACTTACCAGGTAGGTGTTTGCTAATCAAAACAAACCAATTTACAAAGCCATAAACACCACTGCATTGAGAAAGAACCTGACACAGACAATCCCTTCTGTATGCAACACTCTGCAGAAATCCTACATTCCTAAATACAATGTTTTGTCCCTGATGGTTTTATCCATGTGCATGCTTATATTGTGTTATTGGATAGACAGGGCTGGGCACAGAAGTGTTTCCTAGTTTGTTCTGTCATGTCACACAAAGACAAAAAATAGCATTCAAACATTCTCTTATAAATAAGGACTAGTCTCTTCTTCCTCTTCATAAACAACTACAGTGTATTTTGCCAGCATCCTGCTTAGAATGAACGGATCAAGTTTTAAGTAGTGTCATTCACCAGACATTTTGTCTCACAGGCAGAGAAGTTCCATGGCCTTCCAAAGCAGTTCATTGGTATGGAAGAAGGACTGTGAGGAGACAGCCTCATGTTTCAGAGTATGTTCCAGATTAGGGTCTGGCTTCATAGAGTCATAGAATGGTTTGGGTTCAAGGGGGACCTTAAAGATCATCTAGTTACAAACCCCTGCTGGTACACCCTAAATTAGACCAGGTTCCAACCCCACCTTGAACACCTCCAGAGGTGGTGTATTCACAACTTCCCTGGACAACATGTTCCAGTGCTTCACCTCCCTCACAGCAAAGAATTTCTTCCTAATACCTGATCTAAACTTACTCCCTACAGTTTGAAACCATTCTGCCTTGTCCTGTCACTATGTGACCTTGTAAATAGTTCCTCCCCATCTTCTTTATAAGTTCCTCTGCAGGTACTGAAAGGCCACAGTAAGGTCACCCCAAAGCCTTCTCTTTTCCAGANTGGGTGGCTTTTTGTAGATATCTTTCTATAACTGCCTCTGAAGACCTTCAAATAACAATCCCCTTTTTTATTACCTTCTTACTAAAATTATCTCAAGTTTCATTTCCAGGTTGGGAAGAAGGCAGCACTAGTATAAAAAGGAGCTTGCTCCAGCTTGCTGTTCCTCCCCCTCAGAGCACCATGAGTGTTCATATAAAGAATGTGCCAAGAGTAAAGTCTTCTCCACCTTTCTTGGTTTCAAAGCTCTTATACCACTGGACTACAGCTTTCAACAGCTGACCCTCATTCAGACTGAAGCTCTGGCAAACCAGGATGGTAATTTAATCTAATCATTCTAGCATTGGAGGTTCTAGGGGAGACAGAATGCAAAGCAGACAATGGTTCTGCTAGACAAAAACAGAGAAGAAAGGCCTCTAGCAACGCCAGATCTATTGTAAATATGTTCTTAGAAAGGGCTTTGAAGATGAGCCAGCACTTTGCATCAGATAACAAGATCTGATTACAAAGGAGTCAAACTCCAATTACAGTGTCATTACACTAAATATGCTTTTTGGTAATGTACAACTAATTAATCCAAACTAGATTATTAATTACATTTTCAAGATTAGTGCCCCTTATCTTTCATACTCAATACGTGTGGCTGGGACTCTCACTGGAGCTTAAATGTTTCCATATAAGAGCTAGAGGGGCTATGCAAATCTTAGCCTACATTTGTGTGACTTAAAACCATTAACAATTCTGAATTGACACAGAAATACATCTCCATACTGTGGTTAATCTTCTGTTTATGTGAAATCCCTAGTAAGTGTGACTATTAAAAAATATGTTACCGCATAATTAGACACTGTCTTGTCGAGTGAAAGCAAAAATTTATATGAACTACATATTTTTTCTGCTGTTTTCTCTGTGTGACACCAAGTTCCCTCAACAATGAAAAACATCCAAACCCAGAAAATCTTAAATAGTGTGGTTCAGATGAGAAGCTGATTTAATTTCGAGCTGGAAAAGCAGCCTATTAGGAACAGGATCACAACCTCACAAAAGGCCTGCAATATGAGAGCTCTGGATTTTCAGCATTGCTCAGCCACTGCAGAGGAAAGGCAAGACAAAGAAGGTGTGATATGGACAAGGTTATCTGCAGATTTCCCATCACACACTCTTGTTCATGGCCAGTGCAAGACTGAGAAGAGAAACCCACAGTGCATGCTGACTCAGGGACCTCTGGCCGTTCTTTGAGAATGACAGACATACATGACAGTTTGTAGTGGAAAGCCAGCTTTCCATGAATTTGGCTGTGAGTATCTTCTGAACAGCAAGACAGCTCTGACAGCCAGCCTCTCCAGGGGGCTTGGCTCATTCTTCCGCAATGCTCTTTTCATCTACAGAATGATTTTTTTATTTCAATCCTGCTTGTTAAAAGAAACCAAAGAAAACTCCCTTGAACTTCAGACTTTTAATTCTCACTCCCCAAGAAGTCATTCCTTCTTGTGTTTAATTCTCACAACCCTTTCACTCTTGAGGTGGTAGGCTAGTCTTACTTAGCTGGACTTGCGGCAGGCAGTTTATTCCTGGTATCAGCTCAAGGAGGAGCTGAATCTGGCTGGTGTCATTTTCTGTACTGTAGCAGGAAAGATTTTTCCAGCTTTTGTGACAGCACAGAGGGAAAAAGTGGCACTCTTTAAAATGATGTCTGTTTGAGGTGAGTGATGGAGGTGATCTCCCAGGATCCCTTTAAGATCCATTTTTGCAGCACCTGGGGATCTCACAGAGATGAGGCCAAATAAGAATCTCAATTGAAATGGCTTTCCAGTGAAATTGTGGATTAGCTGAAGCTCAAATTTTTTGGTAGCAAGGCAGTATGAACTGTCAGTGTTTAGATTTTTCCCCATCACACATAATTCTCTTGATGGGAAGACACCCACAAGAATAATGTTTTCTCCTCTGATTTTAGAGTGATAGGAGAAATACCAGAAAAATAGTTTTTTTGTATAAGTCTCACTTGTTTCCAACTGTCACAGATCCAAAATTCTTTTTCATACCTCAGCTGCAGCATTTTTAATACCTCACAGGCTAATTCCAACTCAGCTTAAGTATCCAGCTTCCCAAGAACTTTAATTATGTGTACCATGGGATGTCATAAAATTCCCTGGAAGGATAGCCTTTAATTACAATCCTGTTTGCTTTGATAGCACATTTGTGAATTGTATGTAACATGATTATTATTTTGACTACCAGTAAGCAGGATTAAAACATTTTTCTACAAGAATGAATTAAACCTGCCCCAAGGCTATTGGATTCTGGTTATTTATTTTGTAAGTAAGTAGATCACCTGGCAAAACTAAGTTGCTAACATTAATCAAATTGTCCTCTTGCTTTATGATAATTAACATGAAATATATAGTCTTAATATTCTCCTGATTAGCACACAAAGCTGATGCACAACACAGAGTGAATAAATGCAACATAGCTTTCTACACTCCTTTACTGCTTCATTAATCCTAACACACTACTTGGTTTATGCAATCACGTGAGTGCTCCTCTGGAAAATCAGGGTAGACCTCTGATCAGGATGAAAGAAGATACTGTTGCACTCATTCAGGATCCAGAAAGTGAGGGCTTTGCTCAAGTTTGGTTTGGAGGCTGGAGGACCATCTGGAAAATTCTAAACACAGGTGGCATAAACAAAATCTATTTGCCACCTGAAATTTTGTCTTAATGTCTTAATTCCCCTTGTGGCTTTTAAAACATATTTCTAGCTCTCTGTTCCCACTGAGGGTGGAGTACAGCTTATCCCATTACTCAGTGTACCAATCTTCTTATCTAAGGAATTGATAATGGCCATACTTTGGCACTGCAACCTGGACATGAGTAATCTCTCTTTTGTTCACAGCTTTGAAGAACTACCTCAGACACAGCTTATCCCTAATTTCTGGATCCCTCCAGAAGTAGTAATGTAAAGGAAAATAATGAGATAGACTGGAAGCATGAAAACTATAGAACATATACCACTGCAAACATGATTTTTGAGCAAGATACCTGCAAATTAGCTCAGTTGGTTAGAGCATGCTGCTAATATCACTGAAGTTGTGGGTTCAATCCCTGTATGGGCCATTCACTTCAGAGTTTGACTTGATGATCCTTGTGGGTCCCTTCCAACTGAGAATATTCTGTACATTCTGTGCAAAATGTTTTGAAAATGGTGAGAGTTATGTGTGCCAAACAGCTGCTTGCCGAGTTTGCAAGTCTGCATTTAGTCTGAGTCAACACCATTGGAAATGCAATATTTTCTGTCTGCTTGTAGCTCAAGAAAGGAAAAGCAATTCCTCCTAGACATAGCAAGGTCTCCCAGTGAATCAGGGGGAAAATGTGGGAAGTGCTAAGAAAGAAGGTAGACTAATCACGTGAAATGACCATGAAAGATCCATAGTATCTATCATTAGTTGGTCATGTCTCATTGGAAGCACATGAGAGAAACCTCAGGGAAAGGGGATTCTTTTATAGTGTTAAACCAGCCTTTCTATCCCTAGGTCTGTCCTCCCTGCACAAGGTTTCACAGATGCAGCAGGAAGGTCATACAGACTTCCCCCCCAGACATGCTGCAAAGCATCTCTCCACAGCCAGGACTCTTCCCCAGCTCTCATAGCCCTTCTGCTCTTTGGGCTAGCACTCTTTATTTTCAGAACAATTGCCAGCCTCCAAAATCAATCTTGGTTATTTTCTCCTTCTCCCTCAGCCAAGTTCCTCACTGGAGAGGGGACTGTGATTATCTCAGTAATATAAGTGAGCCTCAGTGGGGAGAGTCCTGTGACTGGAATACTGTGATGGACAGTACTGGGCTCTTCAGTAGAGATAGCCAGGGCAGTTGAGGTGGAGGGATAGCACTCTGTGTAAAGCAGGGGTTGGACTTCACAGCACTTGCAACTGGAGATGACATGTTGAGACCTTCTGGGTAAAGAATAGCCGAAGAACAAACAAAATAACAAAGTGGAAGCAATTCTGAGGGTCTGCGACAGGTCACCCAACCAGGATGGTGACAGTGATGTAGGATTATTCTGTCAAGAGTTAAGGGAAACCTCTAGATCAGTTGTTCTTACGGGCAACTTCAACTTCCCAGATGTGTTGTTTGTAAAGAAAATGGTCTTATGGGTGCTGTGATGATCAGTGGCTGACGTGGCTACTGTGATCATTAAGTGGTTGCATTTAAAGATTGGCGGTATGCAGAAAACTGCCAGCAGAGCTACTACCATGGCTTTTGGAAGAGCAGACTTTAGATGCTCAGGAAACTGCTTAGTAAAGTCCCCTGGGAATTGGCTTCCAAGGGCATTGGGGTCCATAAACACTAATCAGTTTTAAGAGCTATCTTTTGAGAATGGAGGAGCAGAAGTATGTGTAAAAATTCAAGAAAATGAGGCGAAAGTTCAGCTTGGCTGGACAGGAATTTTCCTCTGGAACATGGAGGAGAAAAATTTTGTATGGTCTTTTGAAGAAGATTTAAGCTACACAGGAGAACTACTGAGATGCTGTCGAGAGAAAATACATGTGGCCAAAGCTCAGCTGGAGCTGAAGACAGACATACCATGGTAGATGGCAGAATGGCTTTTTAAAGTATTTGTATTTTTACAGCACAGAAATTGTCCATTGCATGAGGAGGTTAGTCATCTCACAGAGATGAAGATAAAGCAGAGACGTTTTGTTCCTTCTTCACATCTGTCTCTAACATCAATGGAGGGCCTTGTGACCTCTGGAACTTCAGGTGGAGGAGCTCAACTATGGAAATTATATGCTCCCAGTCAGCTTTGAACTTGTACTGAATTTTCTGCTGCAGATGAATGCCCAGAAGTCTGTGGGGCCCTGTGGGATTCATCCTAGGATACTGAAAGAGATGGCTGATGGTATTGCAGGACCTCATTATTTATCAACAGTCTTGTGAACTTGAAGAGGTCTCAGTGAAGAGGAAGCTAGGAAATATTATTCCTATTTTCAAGAAGGGCAAGAAAGAAGACCCCAGTAATTACAGGCCTGTCAGTCTCCATTCAGTGTAAAATTATGGAGAATTCTGGGAGTTATTGAAAAGCCCTTCAGAGGAAATGCAGTTGTTGATCAAAGCAAACATGGGTTTGTGAAAGGACAGTCATGCCTTGCTAACTTAATATCCTTTTATGAAAAGGTTACACATCTAGCAGACAAATGAAAGGCAGTGGGTGTGTGGGGGTTTTATTTTTGAAAAGTTTTTGACTCTGACTTTCCCTGTACCCTTCTGGACAAAGTGCCCAGCATCCATGTACACAGTACACTGCATGAACAGTTGCCTTGAGGCCTCTGGCTCAAAGAGTTGTTACAAATGGGGCAACATTTGGTGACCTGTCACTACTAGTGTTCCCTAGGGCTCAATTTCAGGCCCTGCTCTCTTCAGAGCTTTTGTCAGTGACCTGGACACCAGAGCTTACTGAGCATTAAGCAGGTTTGCAGCAGTACTAAGCTAGGATGAGCTGTGGATTCCCTTGAGCATAGAGTGTTCTTACAGAGAGATCTTGATAGATTAGAGTGCCAGAATTCACCAACCATACAAATTGAACAAAGATAAATGCCTGGATTCAGCTCTTGCAATGATGTAATCCCTGATGTCTGTGCAGTTCTGGGGACTAGAGGCTGCAGAAAGGGAATTAGGAGTTTTCCTTGATGATTAGCTCGATGTGAGTCAACACATTGTTCCCTGGAGCCCAAAAGTGCTTTAAGTATTGCATTAAGCACACTATATCTAACCAGTCAAAAGCAGTGATTATCCCATGATACTCATGTTGGTGCATCCTCACAACAGGTGTGGTGTGCAGTTTTTGGCTTCACAATATGGCATGATATAAAAAATATTAAAATGTGTCCAAAGGAGGGTAACAAACATGAGAATACATGCCAGCTGAGCAAAGAAAGGAAGAAAGGAGCCCATCTGGTCTTGTTTTGTTCAGCTGGCCCAAGAGGTATTTGTCCCATGTCAGAGATCATGGACTCACACAGTAATAAAAGTGTCAAATGCTTGGGTTGGAAGTGTTCTGGTTAGATACAGTGTATAAATATTTTACTTTCCTTGTAGACTTCAAAATATATGTAAATATGCATATTACTATATATGTATGAGCAAAAGTCAAGCTCATTAAAAGTTCATCCCAACAGAGAGAATTCACAAACAGATCTATTTGTAGAGAAGGATTAATACAGGAGCATAATGCTTGTTCTTATCTGCAGCTGCCACTGCAGTATTAAATATTCTCTTGTCCTTGAGGTTTTCTTGTCAGAATATCCTGAGGCTGCTTTCTTTACTGGAAGGACTTGTTTCTCCGTGATATGGGTCAAATCCTACCCTAAAAACACTTGCAGTCTATTTAGACTGTGGATGAGAGAACAGATGTTATTGTAGTCCCACATTTGACATTGTACCAGGAGAGTTTGAAAGCATCACCAGCTTATTCCACAACTTTAGTAAACTTACCAGAAGCAGTCTAATGGCTTGCATGGCTGTAAAGGCAGGCAGTGCTTGGGAAAGGGCTGCTCTAGAAATTAAGACCAAATTAATTCCCCTTGCAAGCAAAGTTGGAGGGAAGTCAGCTCTGGGACTAGTTTTTAAGTAACTTAATTGCTCATTTATAAAGCAGCAGCAGGGAAAAAAACCCTCAATTTTAAGCCATCAGGTGGTTTGTGGTGTTAAAGTACACTTTGAATTCCCACATGAGTGACATTTAGAAGGAGTTAAAGGGCACAGTACATATTAGTGAATTAAATTGCACAGATGGTGTAATTATGCAGAAATAAGTATCAGAAACATAGGGAAGCTAGTGTTACACTTAAAACGAAATCTCAATATTTGAAAATACTGCTAAAGCAGTCAAAGACCCTTATCTTTGCCTTATAGTGACACTATGAGGGAAAAGAGGGAAAGGGGGGAAAAAAGCATTAAATGAAATGTGCCTTCAATTTCACTTGTAAAATGTATAATATTTAAAATGTTTATCATAAATATATGGACTTCCTTCTCCACTCCAGCAAGAGAGGGAACCAACAACATCCATCTTTTAATTGCTGATGGGTAACAACCTGACTGTTTCCTTGCTTTGAGGGATTCTACATGACGACAACTACATTTCTGGACTTAGCGACAATACCTGTAAGTCATGTGATTTTCAATAAGCACAGGAAATTACAAGAAAGCAGCTGATTATGAACCTGAAGAAACTGAAAAATCAGTACTGGTGGCAAAGAAACAGCCTGGGAATGAGAATATGTAGTAATGGAAGCAGGACCACAATCAGCTTTCTGCAGCTTTGTAGCACAGGCCACTGCTGGATGTTTCCTGGAATCAAACACTGGAAAATACGAAATGAAGGAGCAGCATCTACCTGGCGGGCTGTTAATGGCCAAGTTATTCTTTTGAAGGACACCTGTGATGCTCATCTGAATCAGTGAAGAGAAAGTGTCCCAAATATTTTATGAAACAGATCAATATTTAGGTAAGTGGCCAACACAAGAATCTAGATGAAAAAAATTACTTTGATGCCAACAAGAAGGTGCAAAATACAGAACTACTTGCTCTGAGTGCTTGGGTATCTCAGTAGTTGGTTTGAAGTTTACAAGCATTTTGTTGCATATCTGTCAGTTAACCAGGCTTCCTCACATACCTGTTTATGAAGAAGCATCAGTCTTCTAGTACAATCTTCTAGAATGACACTTCAGATTACCTCATCTTGTAAGACATTTCATGTGCAAAGAGCAGACACAATGACAGAATGAAGTCCAGAGGTGAACCGTCCACCAATCAGACCTCTGGTGACATTATATATGGAAAATGGGAAGTTCTTTGACTTTTAGGAAGTCATAGAAATGCCACTTCATATTCAGCGCACCACCTCCTACAGTTCCACTGCCCCTTCATGGAAGAAGTCAAATCAGGTTAGCAGCATCCATTGTATTCCAGGACTTCCTTTCCCTCAGGTAAACAGCGATGACGGGAAAACCCAGGGAGTGGCCAATCAGTCATTCATCATCTTGTGCGCCTCATGTCCAGCCGACTCAGCACTCCAACACTTGGAAGAGATTAACAGAATGAAAGCACAAACCACGGGTCCCTTAAAGCCACAGATGCTTTTTTCTTACCACCCAGCAAATTCAGTGTATATCTGAGGTTAAACACGGTTACCACGTTCAGTTTGCACTTGTCCCAAAGCTAGTTCTTTCTTCTTGGTCAAAACAGCTCAAGCATATAGGTTCACGTCCCTCCATGGTCTCAGGTGTTTCAGACACATGTCACTTAGTAAAGCACCCACATGTGCCAGAGTTTTTTAGTGAGGAACAAGGAAAAGCACTTAGAGACCACAGATCCTCACTTGAGACTCATGATCCAGCCCTTGTTTCAGTGCCTCATCCAACAGCAGGCCTTGGAGATATCTTCAAGAGAGGCTAATAGATTGTGCCTTTAGAAAGATGGGAGCATCTGCATGTCCCACAGAAGTAACATCTCAAGGCACACATGCCTGCAACTTCTTGCTGGTGTGGGTAACTTTTGAATTAGGAGAGTGGCCGTCGAGTGTGCCCCACACCGTGAAATACCACATGTACCTGCACATCCTTCAAGCAATCTTCAAGAAGTTCTGGCTGTCATGACCTGACCACTGGGATATGCTGCCTTGCAGAACTTGGTTTTCAGATGTCTGAAGGATGGTTCTTACCTGCAAATGTGTTTAGGCCATCTTCAGGAAAGGCCTAAATTCACTAGTACAAAGAAGAGAATGGGGTCAGATCAGATAAAAACCTCACCAAATCAAATACAATGCAAGTGCAAGAAATATGATCATGATAAACAGATCATTTCAGGTCAGGGTTTGAACAGCAGTTTCACACGTAAATGCAATAAATGCAGCTGAAGAAAAATGGGGACATCTTCATTAAACAATACCACTACCATATTTTATTAATCTCAGCAGTGAAAAGAGCTAATCACAAAGCTGAGTTTTACAGGGAAAAAACCTCCAGTTGACAGCTACCACCTTTTCTTAGACTGTGTCTTCCTTTGAATGCTAATATGGGGACTTCTCTTGTGCATTCATTGACCTCATCAAACTGTCTGGATGAAAGGAAGAGAATATGATGATTAGCTACTGAATGTGCTGAAATAGGAGTAAGAGTAAATTGTGTGTGAACTGAAACGGGTTTTTGACTTTTTGAGTTTCTAATTTCATTTTCATTAACACATCAGAAATACAATTTGTCCTGCTAGCTGTGGTTTCATAATATCAATTAGCCAGTCTCAGGGCATGCGTGATTATCAAGACACGAGCATAACCTTTGAAAGAGGGAAATGTTTCTGTCTGTTTCTTAATTCTCTTCTGTGACACAATTATCTCTGTACAAGAATATCTTTCACTGTTAGTGGTATTCATTAGGCACAAATCAATTTTAGCAAACACAGAAAATTAATTTTATTTTTAGATTCTCAACAAAATGGAATTAATGTCATATTAAAAATCACACATAAAACCAAGAGAGAGAAAGAATTTGGTTATTACTAGTGCAGGCTCAAAGATGACAATTACATCAGCAAATGGAATTTCCACCTGAGCTCTCACAGAAAAAAATTTCCTATTTCTCCAGTTGTGGGGGACTCCCCTAAACCTTGGATCAATCTCTGCAAAAGAGTTATTGCTGAAAAAAGGCGAAAAGGAGAATTGTCTTTGATTCATGTTATATGCTTTGGATTTTGAGTATACATACAATTTCTCAGGTGTGAAGCAAAATCAGTAAGGTTCAAAGCAGTGCCACAAGTCAAACTCCTAAATGCAAAGCAGAAACACTTTGCAAATATGTCCGTGGAACTCATCTCACTCAAGCCCAACAAAATACAAGCTTGGTAGCAAAACACCCAAAGTTAACACAATTATTCAGTCTCCACAGTAGTATATGTGTCATGTCACATCCTCTTTATTCATTATCCACTTTTATTGAAACTGTTCAACAGACCTAACCACAAGGACTGGGTCTTGAACTTCTCCTCTTTTAGCTGAAGCTCCTAACATGGGCCTTGGAGTGCTTTGTTGGGGTTCTAAATTGGAAAGACCAAGATTTGGTTAATCCTGTAAAGTCTTCTATTTCTATAAAGATTTGCTCCCTCAGGACACGCACAGGGTCTCAAAGTAGAGCACTTTAGCTCTAATTATGTAGGTCTACATTTTGTCATACAGCAACTTTTCTCAAATAAATGATATCTGTTTCAAGGGCAGATGCATTTCTTCTGTCCCACCTGGTGCTGGGCAGATCACCTGTTTGTGCTGATTGTTGCATGGAGTGGAGATGACCATTGCTTCTTATCTATGGTCCAAAGTTCTTTGTCTTCCTTCACTTCTGTGGCTATTACTTGATCCTCTAGAAACTATCCACCACAGTGAAAGACCCAAAGACTGAACCAGAAATGTAGCTGCTTCCTTGAGAGAAAAAAACCCAATTGTTCTAGCCATCAAGTCGTGATCCAGAAAGGTTTGCTTCCCATGCAACTCAGGCCTTACTCCTGTACACTCAAGCAAGCCCAGTTCTGTGCACAACCTGTTCCTCTGGCAGAATTCCCCAAATGACACTTTTCTATTGTCCTTCCTCACCTGGAATTAATCTTCTCTGCACTTCTTAAAAAGTCTTGAAAGAGACGCTGTTCTGACACTGTTCTGGCAGCTGTAAAACAGGAGATTATAGGACCAGGAATCATAGGAATAGTTTGCTCAAAACCAAGATGCAAATAATTCACCTGAGAGCAGGGCCTTGCTTTTGTTTCAAGGCAGTCTGAGTAAGCCTGGCAAGTTGCCTCAGAAACACACAGCTCCTGCCCACAAAATGCTGCTCTTCCCTCTCTTTTGAGTGACTCCTGAAGACCAGTCAGGATTTCCACCTGGGATTGCTCTAATTGCCAGGACTCCCAACTCCAGCAATCATTCACATTTCCCAGTTACTGGCTTCATGATTTGAGGGAGCATCTGTCGAATCATCCATGTGTTATGCAATTACTGTCCTCAAGCACAAATTCAATTAAGACAGATCCTTAGGAAGTGATGAATCATTAAAACTTAAAATGTGCTGGACCTGGGCTATATCACAGATGTTCCTCTGAGATCTGGAAGGAGAAGAGCCAAAATCTGTAGTCTGTCTTGGGAGTTAAGACCTGAAATTAAAGCCATCTTTACCTTGTCTACTGCAGTACTGACAGACTCACAAAACTGGTAATGCTATCTCACATTAAGGCTTTTCTACATTCATATGGACTTGCAGCCAACAGAAGGACAGCTGATAATGAGCAAATAATTATTTAAAGGCAGCAAATGAAAATCTACAAGACTTCTGTGGAATTTGGTCACTGAATATTGATAAAAGGTGTTCTCTAATCCACTAAGGGTCTCAGACTGCACTTAACAAATGCAGGAGTAACTTCCTCCTGTCATATATAACTTAAAGAAGGTTTAGATTTCAAATAATTGCTGATTATTATATTTCAATCTTGATTAATTCATAACTCTCTTCTCACTCTAGAGAATCCCAATCAGAATTGAAAGAATAATTTAAGAAAATAAACCCACATTACTATACATATGGCTTTCTAAAATTTTCAAGAAAAGTGAGGAGGAAGCGTAAACATTCTGGTGATGCAATTTTTCAGAGAGAAAAAGAGTATTTTTCACAAGCCACTGGGAGTGGAGAGTGCAGGAAAGAGCTCACGTTAATCATCTCACCTAACTATTTTCTTTATTGTGTTTACAGCCAGTCACATCCAATGCACCTAATTTCAGACACTTTGAAAGGTCTAACAAAAATTAGGACAATGAACTTGTGCTCACAGTCTGAGATATCTTAGAGGCTGATGTTAATGCCCTGTCAGAGAAAGTGAACATGGAGACAATTATGGTCTAATGTGTTTGACCTGGTATGGTACAAAATAAAAGCTGTATCATGTTTCTTGCTATGCTAGAATCTGTACAAATAGTAGCATTAGTTTAGTGTCATAGATAAATATTCAACAAAAAGTTCTCCTACCAGTAGAATATCTGTTTACAGATGTTTATAAATTTGTTTACAACTGATGCAAGATTCACCTCAGAACAGTGTTTTTTGTTTTTTGATAAGAGACCCAAGTGAACAGTTGATTTGTTTAGTCAAAACCAAAAGGAAAGATAATGCTTTTAATGATTTAACACTTTCATGACCCCATTTTTTCTCTATTGTCTTCACATTCAGGCTTCCTCTTGATATGAATGGATCTTAGTGGGTTAAAAAAACCATTCTTGAGGGAAAGAAGATGGGAGGAAATGGTCATGAGTGACAGAACTAGAAAGCTTGCCAAAGGGGTATCTTTAGAAACTAAGCTCCTAATAGAAAGGCTGAAGCAAGAGCTGCTGCACTGAGCCTGTTCAAACACTGCTCTAGGAGGAGCATATTCACTCAGAGGTAGTTGTGTGGAGCTGGACAAAAAGAGCTTGGTTTAAGATACAAGAAGAAAAGAGTGTGACTTCTATGGCATTATTATCCTTCATTGGAGCATTACTGCTTAAGACACAAGGAAAAAATACCCCCCTCCCTTCAAAACACAGAGAGCTTAATTCAGAAACAAAGAACTTAGGACTCATTATTGTTGTGATTAATGATACCAGATACATTGGAAGTTTCTAACCTGTCAACAGGATGCAGATTCAATTTTTTCAAGAGTGCAATCACTTTTGCTAAACTCCGAAACTTCTTTTCTCCTGACACAGAAAAGAAAATCAGTTATTAGGGGAGTCATAGCAGGTTCTTGGTAGCTACCTAGAGATGGGAAGCTACATAGATGTGAAAAAAGTGGGCATTACCCAACAGTATAAGAACCCGCTGGAAAAACTAAACTCTCATTACTTAAAGCAGTGCCTTCAAGAGACAGCTTTATGGTGCCTGATGAACAGTTTTTGCTACCAATTGTGGTTGGTTTGGTCACTTGGTGTGGAAGCACTGGCTTAACACAGAGGAAAATCAGAGAAGAATAGACTGCCTCATCTACTAAGTTCTGTCCTTGGAAACAAGACAGCCTTTGTTAATTTTTCCTTCTTCAATGGGAATCTCTTGTGAAATCCTAGGCATAAAGGTGCTTTTCAATGGACTCTAGTAGTCTGAAAAGCTGTCAGACTTGCAGTGCTGGATTGCTCTGTTGCAAATTTTACTCAGGTGACTTTAAAATCTAGCTGGTTCTAGATCCAAACATCTGAATTCATTTCCAATGTGTTTGGCAGCCCAGATGACTGACTGGGGCCCACATCACACTGTGAAAATGCATGTAGACATTGTGTAGTGTGTCATCTGTCTCCTTGATTTGTAGTGCTGGTAGCATTCTGATTACACACATCCAATTAGTCATATGCATCAGCACAGATTCTGAGTACCTGTTGCCTCCTTAGAGATGATAAGCCAACTCTGTAAAATACAGAATAAAGCCTATAGGTCTGACCAAAGCTAGGATGCCCTTTTGATATAGTGCTTGAGTCCTGGAAAAAGGAATGAGCTGCTTGGAGTTCTAGAGGCCTCAACCTATTGAGTCTCTGAAGAGGAAGGCGCATGAGCCACTCTTTGTCACCCTGCTGCTCACACATTTTACTTAGGCTAGGAGAAGATCTGCTACCTTAAGGATGCTATTAACATTTCACTTGTTTCACTTAATTAAATGGCTCTGAATAGTAACTGCCTGGGGGATGAAGGTAAATGTGCTTTTAACATGAATGCAAAAAAGAAAATGGCCAAGAATATGTGTTGGAAAAGGTATTGCAAACATAAATTTTCTGTGGAGCAAGCCTGACTTTATTGCTCTAGACTTAATGGTAGAAGATTTATAACTTGGAAAGACAGCACTGACACGTAATTTGGGAAGGGACAGAATTTATTCACTTTGGTTATGCAGTTCCTGTTCAGTATGGTCGGGGCTGAACCATAGTTAATAGCATCAATGGCATTGCTGCTGGACTAGAGACCCTGTGCTCTGCTCCTCTCCAGTCCCCATGGATTTGTTTGATTGGCCTTTTCTTGAGCTCTGATTCTGGTCACCAGAACACCAGTGTATCAGCACCACAGCTCTGGATTTGCCTCCAAAACCTCTTTGTTGTCTAATGAGGTCAGCATTGTTAATTCAGCAGTTCTACACTGAGCATTACAATACAATGGGTCTACATGAGCTCATACAGTGCAACAGAAGCACTATTAATCATTTAGGCAGTCAGAAACAGGCTGTAATTCATCACTGGGCCTGCATAAGAATAACTTTATTTACATTCCTTTTGCTAATCTTTCAGGATTCCTTTTATCAAGAATCTGCCCAGTATAAATATCTATAGCTGAGTTAATTTCCTTAAAATCAGACTTTGTACTGGAAATGGTCACAGAACTGTATCTCTAATAATGTAGTAGGCATCACTGCAATATTCTTTCAAATCAAATTGGAATCTAAAAACTGACTGTAAAAAGAAAAGTAGTAATTGCTGTTTCTTATTGCCCCTATGAATGTAGCTTGTACTCACAAGATTTTCAATGCAGTCAGCACGTAAGGATGACAGACACAACTGTCACTAGGTACACATTTCAAAGAAAATCTTTGAGAACTTGTCATGCAGTCAGAGAAAAAAGAATTCTAATTCCATGAGCATGACAGTTTCTTCATCACTTTTAATTCTCTGACTGCCTTCACTTTGTCCACAGCTTTAGGAGTCTTCTTGATTTATCAGCTGTTCATGTGCCATCATCATCTTCTGTTAAATGCCTGGCCTAGCAGAGACAAGCGCAGCTACAGGAATAAACTCAACCTGACTAGAGAAGCTGATATTTAGCGGGGTTTTAGTTATTTCTGAGTTATAGTAGCATGGACAGGATTTATTTGAAACTTTCCCTAGTAAGAAATGTTTCAATTTACAGATACATCAAAGTTCAGTGAGGGAAGGGGTTCATACTGTCATCCTAATACAAGTGAACTAAGTCATCTTCTGGAGCTACACAAACACCTCTGGTGGGTGCTTGCCTTTTCTAAAGAGATGAAGTCTCTCACAGTGTGAGGGCATTCAACACCCTACCAGCATGCTATCAGGAGCTGCTGACTTCTCAGAGGTAGCCTGCTGTTCTGGGCTTAGTCACCTTCATCCACAAGCCACTGTTTCCACAAGAGGGATCAATTCCCTGCCTTCTTGTATCCTTGGGTATCCAAATGCTTACGAGCAAGGATTCTCATTTGCCTCCTCCCTCCAGCACGCACAGCAGAAACACACACACACAAACCCCATTTCCTGCATAGCTCTTTGTGGGGACAGGGAACGAGGTCCCCTGAGGAAGGAGGGGTTTGGTAGGTATGGTTTGGCCCTAGGGTTTTTACAGCACATGTGCAGGACATGACTATTCTGAGGGACAGACCTTCCAAATTATTTTCAGCTGAGTAACTTAACCTTCCCATTGAAGCCTGTTTAATTATGAAGCTGTAATCAAGACTCAATGCTCATGAAATTAAAAGATTTATGCCCTTCTCAAATTATTGTGCTACAGTAATATTGAAAAGAGACACAGGAGTGTTGTGACTGTTTGTCTCCCACTCTGAAATCATGAGAGTTGGCTTTATGTAAGGCTTTCCTCTGAAAGATATGTAGCTAATGCTCCACAGCCAGACTTTCATCATCCTTTCACCACTCCATCCCAATACCCCACTATCTTTATTGCAGAATGATTTTCTAAGTTCTAGGTTTCTTTTCTTGAAGTTTGATCCATTCTTCATAGTTTCTAGGAATTCATAATATTTCAAATGGTATTCCTATGATTTTGGGCAATCTTTCTTGGATTACTTCACCAGGGTACAATAGAAGACTTTGGCCCCAAGAGAGTTTAGTTGTTCCAGTTGGACTCGGTCAGCACAATAGAGCAGAATCTTCTGGATGAGGAAGTAGGACACAATGCTGTAAGCACGCATCAGCCTTGTTTTATCACAGAACCATAGAATGGTTTGTGTTCAAAGGGGGCCTTGAGATTATCTAGTTCCAATTCTTCTGCCATGGCTAGACCAGGCTGTGCAGAGTCCCATCTGGCCTCGCCTTGGACATTTCCAGACATGGGGCATCTACATCTTCACCTGTCCCAGTGTCTCACCATCCTCAGAGTAAAGAATTTCTTACTAATATCTAATCTGAAACTACTCTTTCAATTTGGATTTATTCCCCCTTGTCCTGTCACTGTATACCTTTCTAAATAATCCTTCTCCATCTTTTCTGTAAGTTCCTTTCAGGTGCTGGAAGGCCACAGTTAGGTTATGCCAAAACTTTCTCTTTTCCAGGCTAAACAGTCCCAACTCTCCCATCCTTTCTTCATAGAAGAGGGTCCTCCACCCCTCTGACTGACGTGGTGTCCCTCCTCTGGACTCACTCCAACAGTTCTGTGTCCTTCCTGTGTTGGGACCCCAGAGCTGGATGCAGAGTTCCATGTGGGGTCTCACCAGAGCAGAGCAGAGGGGCAGAATCCCCTCCCTCCCCTGCTGGCCATGCTGGTTCTGAAAACAGTTGTTAGCTCTTGAAATACGTGTTTGGGATCTTTTTTTCAATTTTATTGAGTTGTTGGCAATCAGGAAGCTATGGCAATTACATAACATACGGAGAGAAAACCTTTATTTTACTTAGCAAACAATGATACATAATTTTCTTAACAATAAACAGGTTTTTACTTATGCTATTGGGTCAACTTATGCTTCAATAGAAATTGAAATTAATTAGAAGTCTGTAGTATGTCTTTAAAAATCTGCTTTTATTTATATTGTGTGCTTTAAGTCAAATATATAGAGAGGAAAAAAATCAGAAAAGGTTTTGCATCCTGAAACTGATTTTTTAAACAAAATTAACACAAATACTGAGCAAATGGGTCTAATAGCCTAAAGGCCATCACTGGATTTCAAAATCTCAAAATAAGTTCCCACTCAAACTACACAGGAAAAAGATACATTCTACTTCTCTTTCTCAGAACTTCATCCAAGTTTCTCAACCCCCAGCAAACCAGTTACTGAAGCAATTTTGGAACAAGGATGTTTTTTGCTGCAGTACATGGACAGCAGGCTGAGCTTGCCTTCCTGCACCAATATTGCCAGGTTTTTCAATGCAGCCTTTCACAGGTCAGATTTACCCAGTGTTCTGTTCCTGAAAATGTATAATAGAGGTAAATCTCTTCACCAAATGCTATCAAATGTAGTTACCTTCAACATTTATTTTATTATGAAGCTTATGTCTGTTGAATGGGTTTTCTATATTTATATTCATTATCTGCCTTTAAATCACTAAGAAAAATTGCATTCATTTGGAGCTACAAAGAAATACAGCAGCCTGAGAATGACAACAGAGTTCTCTTCTGTTGTCATTCAGGCAGGGATATTGGTCTTTCTCTGCAGAAACAGAAATTAGGCAGACCAGCAGACCTTTATATGTCCCAGCCAGTAGACGAGGTATCAAAGATACCCCCTGTGCAGCAGTAGACAATTTCTTTGGGTTTGTTTTCCCCCATAGTTGTCATATACTGAAATGATTATACAATTTTGGAAACCTTTCAACTGCCAGAATCAGAATCTATGGAGTTAGTTAGCAATTCTTCTCTGGATTTGTGTGTTTTCTTGTGGCCATTTTTCAGTGGAGTCTTTCCTCATTCCACTATCACCACCTACATGTCTCTTTCAGGATGTCTCAGTGCTTAGCCAAGAGAAACACAGCTGCTTTCCACTTCCAAGTGACCTTGTAAGAAGTATTAGCAAGTCACGCAAGAGAGAAGATAAAAGAGCATCTGAACAGCCTTGGGGTTTCTTGACACAAAAGGCCAAAAATAGATACACTTCTTTTTCTAAATTTCTGCATTTCCAGACTTGTTAAAATGGCTATGCATTTCAGGAAAAATCACCTTCAGCCACAGGACCCCTCTATATCCTGCATTCCTTTAGCACCTCAGAAAAGGAGATAGTTCCTTCAGTCTTCCTTTGCAATTGTCCCAGACTCCAACTGTACAGGATTTTCTCTTCTCAAGGAAGTTAGGAAGGGAGACGAAGTGCCACATTATCCTTAGAGAACCAATACATCTCTCCTATAATGTAGATGAAGGCAGTTCAGCAGACATTCAGAAAAATACTGTTGTGCTTCCTGCAGCGCTGGAGACTGATACATTAAATTATATGGAAATCTTTTCTGGGCAACTCTGTATTCGCCTCGATTGCGTCCTAAAAGAAAGAAAGGAAAACATCAACATTTTGAGCTAAAAATTCTGGTTTGTTTTGGTGTGAGTCACAGGTTTTCTGCAACAGTGACTTTCCCCATAAATAGAAAATTCTGGTTCAGTTCCATTACTGAGAAGATTCAAAGCATCATAGAGATCCATGCATAGCAAGTGTATTGAATTTCTGTGAAACAAACACCAACTTCTTATGGTACGGTTAGTACTCATTGCACCAGAGATTGACTTCATGATTTAGAAGATAGAATGGAGAATCCTAAGGCCGTTTTTTACTGCAATCAAAATCTTCAGTACAAAGATGATGAATAAATGAGTGCTTTTTCCAAAAAAAGAAAAAAACCCACAGGCAAAAAAAAAAAAACTAACAGAAAAAAAACCCAAAACATCAACACAAAAAACCCCACCCCATAATCACTTGGCAGGAGGAACTGATTTTTATGAAATATTTTTGGAGATTTCAAAATGGGAAAGCGCTGCTTTATTCTTTCATTTTAGACAAGAAAATGTCTAAACATTTTACTTTTAAATCTTGAAAAACATTTTACAAGGGACCTAGGAAGATTAAATTCCTTGCAGATTACATTTTACATATATGCCAGCTCTGACAGGGACTTTGCTCTCTGCACTGGCTCACATTTATGTCAAGTAGCAATTTCCAAGGTCTCCCAGTACTGTGAGAAATTCAGTGCTAATTAATGCTTTTTAAAAGCTTAGTAGGTTTTCTATTTTTCAATTTCAGCTTTAAAAACACGGGAAAATTTTCTGTGTCGACAAATCTATTCTGACACCAGGTCACAACTCTTCTGGAGGCATTAATAATGACCTGGAAGCCCAGCACATTTTATGCATTATGCTGTCTGATGAAGATATTTTAAAATTTCTTGTTAGACAGTTAGAATGCATTTGTACTCTTAAAATTATGACACATTAAAAAACATTGTAAGAGGGGGATGCATATACTGCAGGATATACTCAGGATTTTTTCCATCAAGCAAGGTGAAAAAAAACCAGGGTAATTATTCAGAAAACACTATTTTCCTATCAACTGTCTTTCAAAAAGAAAAAAAAAGCTGTTTCATACAGAGGGTTCCAAGCAACATGAAAATGTTCTGGCTTGCTTCAGCAAGCCAAATTTTTGCTGTCTGAGTCAGTTCTGATTGCTCTATTTGTTTTTGTATGAGTATGACAATTCTTCAGATATTTAGTTTGCTTGTTACTCTGCCCTGTCTCTCTTAAACAGGCTAATTTGGGTTCCCTGGATTATGGACACCTTACTCTGAGAAAAAGGCATTACTTATCTTGGGAGCCTTTATTTGCAGAACTGCAGAATGGGTGTTTTGGCAGCATTGCACACAGGAGTCTGACAGTACGAGTTCTCTGCTCAAATCAAATCCAAATATTTCATCAATTCTAAAATGAATTGCAGAGAATCTTCTTTTGAAGCAGGATCAAAATATTTCGACCCATCACTACCATTTGCTGTAGAATATCTCACAGCGTCGACATTTTCCACAGGTTTGCCATTTACACAAAAACGTAACCTGGTAGAGATTTCTAGCACTTTCCAGTACTCTCCCTTTTC
Organism: Drymodes brunneopygia; assembly: GCA_013400955.1. NCBI lineage: Eukaryota > Metazoa > Chordata > Aves > Passeriformes > Petroicidae > Drymodes > Drymodes brunneopygia. The sequence goes on from VZTZ01032118.1 coordinate 21,597, forward strand.
TTAAAGCAGGGTCAACTACATAAGCTTGCTTGTTCTACTTCTTCAGTAAAAGTTTGAGTATCTTCAAGGATCTCCCCAGCTCTCTTGTGGGCTGCACAGCTGTCAAGGGAAAAGAAGTTTTTCCAGATATCAGATGAGGATTTCCTGTACATTTATGGTCATCATCTTTTATTTTCTCACCATCCAGAAAAGGTCTGTCCCCATCTTTATATTTTTCCTGTGAGAATGGATCACCCCACCACACACCACCCTGGCAAAACTGGTAACATGCAAACGTGAGTGTGAACCGTGTGTGCACCTGACACTTAAAATTGCCTGACATGGCTTGACCACCAGCTGAAAGTGTTGAAGAGGAGGATGACCTTCAGACACATCAAACCATAACCAGGAGATTACCAAGCAACTTTTGAACACAGGGAGAGTCAAATAGAAAAGCAGAAAAGGAGATGGAGCTGTGGTGATGGGGAGCACCCCCGGAGGGGAGCAGTGAGGTCAGAGCAGCAGTCAGGCCAAGTTTGGCCTGCAAAGAACAGCACTGCAGGTGTCACACCCTCCATCACAGATGAAGGCATCTTTGTGGCCTGGAAGGTCTCCATCCCCACTGCCAGCAGCTGTATTTTGGCTGGCTGGGGCTTGATGGCATAAAACCCCACCACAGGGACCACATGACACCTTTCCTACTAGAGCAGGATATGTGGACTTTATGGAGGAGCCCAAACACTCCTGAGGACTGAGTGTCTGTATCTCCTATAGCACAGAGGAGAACCGTGGTGGGAGAATCACATTGCCAGGAAAAAGAAACGCGTGAAACTCACATGTTCAAAGTACAGGAGGGAACTGCACGTAACTGTGTGAATGTGGAGGAGGTGAGGGCTTTTGGAGGTTCTTATTTTGGAGGTTGGAAAGTGTTTATTCACATTTAGAAGATTGTCTGCTGTAATGCTGATAACGGTATCATAGATTCACAGGATGGCTGAGACTGGAACAGACCTCTGGAGATCATCTGGTCCAACTCCCTCTCCTCAAGCAGGGCCAGGAAGAGTCAATTGCCCAGGACCATGTCAAGTGGCTTTTGAAGATTTCCAAGGAATCATAATGCACAGTCTCTCTGTGTCACCTGTGCCAATGTTTCATCATCCCCACAGTGAAAAATTATTTCCTGGTATTCAGGAGGAACCTCCTGTGTTTCATTTAGCACCCACTGCCTCTCATTGGGCAGCACTGAAAAGAGCTTGGCTGTACTTCTTTTCAGCCTCCCTTCAGGTCTCTGCATGCATTGGTAAGATTCCCTCCTGAACTATCTCTTCTCCAAGCTGAACAGTCTTCTCCAAGCTGAACAGATCTTTCTAAATCTTTCCTCACATGAGAAATGCCCCAGTCCCTTAATGCCATAGTGGTGCTTTGCTGGACCCCCTTCCCCATTATGTCTATGTCTCTCTTATACTGGCAATTCCACAAGTGCAACCCAATTCCAGCACTGATGTGGTCTCAACAGTGCTGAGCCAGCTTCCTGAGTACTTACAGGTGCATCACATCAGGATTCATGGATTTATCTTTGTCCAGGTTGCATAAGTATTCCCTGACCTGATCACCTTTTCATGTGTCCTTTCTTCCAGACTTTGCCTGGTCTCTGGGCCCTGGGATTCCTGAAGGCCAATCTCGCCAGTAAAGTCTGAGGCAAAGAGGGCATTGAGTACTCATGTTTTGCAATGTCCAAAGACTCCTACTTCTTTCAGCACTGGGCCCACATCTTTAGTGGCCTTCCTTTTATCACTATGTACTTACAGAAGCTTTAGCCTGGATTCTGAATGCATCAGTCCCTCATTAATTATGTGTCCTTATTAAATCAATAAACCACTTGTATTTTCTTTGATTAAAACTAAGAGGATTGACTAGTTTTTCATTGAGATATCTGTCCAAGTTGATGTAGAGACAATACAAACTCCCCTTCACATCCTCATTCATGGGCTGATCAAGAGCTTTTCTTTTTCTTCAGACATCTGTCTAAGTCTGTCCTGCTCTCAGTCCTCTCTACTGACTTGAAATGGAAATTATGAGACATCTGCCTATTTTTCTTCTGTTTGCCAGATAGTATTTAGTGATGAATCTCTTTCCCTACGCCTGGAAATCCATGTTACCAATCCTCCATAGGATGTGCGTGCAATTTTAACTCCTGGCAATATGCAGCTGCTGGAAGAATGCACAGCAATCCTGAGTACTTCAGTATCTGCTCATTATTTTTGCCACTCTGTAGGATGTGGTGCACTTAGTGTGTCTTGTCTCAAAGAGGCAATTTTATTCTTCGTAAGGCTTGAAGGTTTAAAGTGCATTTTACGCTGCCAACATGAGGGTTATGACAGACATTTGCACCAAATGGGTACAAGCACAAAAGAAACACACAAAGGACATACAGATTATAAAGAAGATATTTTAGCTTTTTAAATGCCTTATCTGAAGTTTATTCCTGTATCACCATTAGACAGCCTTTCTTCCCTCCTCCAGGAAGCAAGCGTCAGGAATCACAAAGCTTTATCTGTCAGCTTTCGGCCAGTTCATGATAACTAACCCTTCTTATTTTCAACTCCTTGCAAGGTTTTGTGGTGACAGACATGGGATGGCACATGACTATCTATACAATTCAACTTTTCCTTCTTTTTGTTGTTAAAGTTTGTTTATTAGTGAGTTCACAGCATCCTCATAGTCACTCTTCTTCCCCAGCTGTAGCGGTTTACTGGTTAATCTCGAAAGGACCTCTGAGGACACAGGATTTAAGAAAAAGAAACAAAAAACCTCTCTCTAAGTCAACTGATTTGACTCACAGATATTTTGTGAGCATCCTTTAGAGAGCTATCTGAAAGGAAACCATGGTGACCTCAGGAAAGGAGTAGTTTCAAAGAGTCATACCTTGATCAGCTTTATATGCTCTGTATCTTCTATATGACTTTGTAGTGTTCTTGTGAAGGTGGAGAGCTAGAAGTTGAATCATGGAAATTCCTTTAAAATGAGTGTTTACAAGTGTTGACTGTTTCTCCCCAGATGCAACTTAAGCAGTTTGGAATGTAAAGAGCTGTCAGCCAAGTCATATGAGGATACTGAAGTAGTTGTACAAGTACTCCCGTAAACCACTGCGTACAGGTGTAAGCTCAACATTAAAGGGCCAGTTCTGATTCAAAGAAGATGGTAAGATCTTTGAAATCAAGGTCTTTATTTTAGACTCAGTACATCTGATAAGTCAACCTATGTTGCTTTGTTTATTTCAGCTTTTTCCTGCCTAACAAAATACAAAAAAATAAATGCTTCTCAGAGTTATCCAGAGAGTCAAAAACAGGCACAATTTTCCTGTTTCTGATTTCATGGTTTTTTCCAAAACATCAGTGACTCTTGTCATTGGGCAGTATTTAATCAATTCATGCCAGAAGAGAGGAATTTTTCATTGGGAAGAGGAAATTACGCTGGAAGCCATTCTTTGTGAAAAATACTCTTTGAACCCCTCAGCAAAAATGTGGGAAACTCTTCAAAAATTAGAAAGTGAAGGAGAACAGAAGCTACAAAAGCAGCACTAACCGTCATGATGAAACTAAAAATATTTATTGTTCTTAATCCAGTGGCCATTATGCTTAATCCAGTAATGAAGAACTCAAAACAATAGAGAATTTCCTGTGAGTAGTCTGGGGTAGAGTGATGTCAATGACATCACAGCTATCAGGTGGAATCTGATCCACTGCTACAAGGACAGAAGTAACCAGGAAGAAATATTTTTGAAAAATACAGTACAGTCTTTGCCCTGGCACAGGGCAGGCTGGGATAGTAATCTGGATGGAACAAGCCCATGCAGTCATTCCATATCAACCACAAGCAACCAAGGCAAAAGAAAAATCTTAAAAAGCAACTATAGGAAAATTTCAAAGATCCTTCAGGGCAGGTATCACTCAGGATCGTGAGTCTTTCATTGTGAATGGTAAGCTCTCATAAACTAGTATTGGAAAGATAGAATGGGAAACTTCAGTGAAATGAGCAAAGTTCAAAGAAGGAAGAAATGTGTCTCTCCCATTGCCTAATTTCACTGTCCAGTGTCTCATGGGAAATATCCTTGAAATTATTTTTATTCCTGTAGGAAGTCTTGATCTATTAAAATCACAAAGGATAATATTCCTCACTTGTAATTACGCTGATTTTCTTTCACACTTCCTCACAAATGACTTAACACAGTTTAGCATCTAAGCAGGCTTCTTTGATGCTGTCCCTCAGATCAGCTAAACCACTAGTTGGGCAAGGCAAAAAGGGCAAAAGCACCACGTGAGGAGGACTGGTGCATTCTGTTTGCCTTTGTAACAGCTGCACCTACATGTACCATTAGAACACAATTGCCTAAAACATCTGCTCTGTCCTCTAAGGGCAAAATAGAGGGCACAGGCAGATGCAGCCACAAGACATGGGAAGTTTACAGTTGAACTGCTCAGAGTTAACAGCAGTCTGGGTCCTCTGGTATAGAACTAGATGTGTCTGCCTTCTTAAAGCCAAGGGGAACATATTCTTATAATGTGGTTCATGCAGAGATCTGAATCAGAAGTGGAAAGGATATGAAATCCTTTGTAAAAGCTAGAGTTTCCTCATGAAAAAAATGCCAGGAACTGCTAAAAAAGGCTAATAACAGGCTAGAGGAAAAATACCACCTCTTCCTTAAGTCAGCAATAGTCCTGACAGCAGCACATATATAGGCATGACGGAAGTTAAAAAGGGTTCCCAAAGACATACTGCTGTTTAGCAGAGTTCTTGTGGTTTTTGTGCTTGTGAGAAGTAGTAACACAGATCCTTCTCTGAAAAAGCAGTCTGGGATCCCAGCTTACATCTTAACAGAGAGAAAATAGGAAGAGCTCTGAAGGATGTTAGTGGTGACAGATCTGATCACTCATCCAGCTTGGCAAGTGGTAACACAGCTTCACCATACTCCAGCTATTTCCCATGTATAGAGCTTTCTGCGGATGACAGATTTCTATTGTTTCTTTTGCCTTCTGATTACCAACCCAGACTCTTCTTGTAATTTGGTACAGACTTTCTTATTGTTTTCTGGTCATTCTGCACTGAAATTACCAATGGCCAGTCCTTTCCATTAACTCTTGTAAGCTAGCACTTCCAGTTTTGCAGACCTTGAGCAGTCCTGTAAAACATGACCTAGCCCATAAAGAGACTTCTTTGCAGATGTAGCTGAAAAATGAATAGGTTATGCTTGCAGCCCACCTATAGTCCTATTTTGTTTGGGGTCCTGGTGGCCTGCTTTCTGCTTCAATATTTCTCTTGCATAGCTGACTATACTTCCTCCTCCCACCCCCATGCTTTCCTGGCTCACACTATGATCCCCAAGACAGCTCTCCTGCTTACCGTTTTTTTTCCCCCCACCATTACGTTCAAATGACGTGTTTAAAATACGACTGGTTCATGAAGATGTTTGTACATGCTGGAACTATCACTGTCTGAAAAAACATGGACAAAACATGTTAGAAAGCCAAAGGAGAGGCTTAGCACCTCAGATCTGGGTTTTCCTATGCAGAAGGCACACAATCCTTAACCCAGTTCAGCCATATGCCTCCAGAAAATCTCCTCTTCTGTACAGCATAAGAGCAGGAAAGCAGTGACAGTCAGCAGAACATTCTCTCAGTGGCAGAGCTGTGGCTACATCCTGTGAAGGACAAGTAAAGGGACACAGAAAAGAAGAGTGGGCTGAAGTTTGGCAGGAAAATCTCCAAGCAAATGGCTTTGAATGACCAAAGTACTAGAAGCAAAAACATGTGGACATCTGATTTCAGGGAGAAGAATAAATAATCTTGAATGAAAATCTGAAAGACTTCAATACGGGTTTTTTTGAGCCCTTTGAATCTAAGAATCTTAGATTTCCAACTGGGACCTTTTTTTACTGCAGAATCTTCTGTAACATTTCTCAAAGCTCAAAACTGAAGCTTAACTCACTTTTTTGCAGTGGGATCTATGTTTGGGGAGGAGAGAAAGAGTGTCTGTCACAAAAAGCATTAATTGATTATGGGGAATTGAACAGTAAGAACAATTCATAGTAAAGAAATGAAGGACAAAGAGAGAGATGTCCCTGTAATTCTCTGGTTTTAATATTTTTGATCTGTTTTGCTACAGAGATAAAACACAAAAAGAAATAAATTATTTTCTGCTCCCAAAAAGGCCTCATAATTAGTTCATTTCAAGCATCCACAGTAAAGATAAACCATACCCAGGAGGAATAATTACAATGAATATGTGTTTTCTAAAGTACTGAAGATGACACAATAGGAGGAAGACTATAAAGTAATTGGGGATTTCCTGTAGGGCCATAGTAATGGAGCAGCCAAAACCAGAAGATTCTTTCATGACATCTGGTCTTTCTACCTGACAGGACAGATGTTAGGGACATCACAGAGAGAAATTATATCTAAATAAAAAATGGGAAAATTGTTTGACCCCTCGTTTTTTACTTTATGAATGTCACCATTATATTTATTATCTTTATCTGAAACCAAAATCTTTTGAGGTTTATTTTAGTTGTGTACTCTTGAATTTTCTCTGTTCCTTTCTGGTGTTGAAAAAAATGAAATATGAGACCAAAATTGGTAATAATTCTGAGAAGCAGCTTCCACACACCTATACAATTTTCAGCCTACTGTCAGTTTCACTTGATGTGGAGGTCTGAGTAATGATGGAAATTATGACAGATCTCACTGTTTCCACTGCATTCTTTCTTTGCACTACACCCAAACCAAACCTGAAGGAAAGTTACCTTTTTTTCAGCTGTTTGTTTCGGAGGAAAGAGAAGCAGATCCCTTTCCTGTACTTCAAATATGGAAATATCATAATATCACAGCTCCTGACTAGAAGAAGACTATTCCCTTCTTTATTGCAGGAGCAAATATCCATGAGCTATGAAAATCCATCCACTATCCAGCCAAAGTACTGAGAGAAAGTGATATAAAAATCTAAATGTCAAGTCTGCATCCAGAAGAATTCTATAACATCCAAAGCTGACAGGACACAGAGAAAAGCCTTTATAATATCAGCTCAAACTATGTTATATTATGTAGCCATAATATAACAAACTCAGAAAAGGAATATGTTGCCGTAAAAAATTAATGGGCTGGCACCACCCAGCTGTGAGCACAAAATCAAATTTCTTGAATCCAATTAAAACCTCTACTCGGGCATCCTGTCCCCACTTGCAGCCTAAAATAGATGTGTAAGTGAAGCTCAAAGTGACTCTTTATTATACATCCTAAACTTCTGCCAAGAGGAGCCTCAAAAATCTTCCTGCACTGAAATACCTGGGCTATCTTAATACTTTTGTTAAGGTACCAAGGAATAAGAATGTTCCTGGAACCCAGGAACATGGAGTTTTCAACCCCATTTTGGGACATCTTACAATTATGACAAAACCCTGTGACAGTGAGATGGAGTTCCACAACAGAAGTATGAATTATCATCATTCCTTAGACACAGGTGGCTTTCGCTTAATCACCATGGAAAAAGAGTAAGTAGAGGAAATATAAGAAATACAGTATTTGACGACTTCACACTAACCTTAATAATGCTAAGAAAAGGAAAAAAAAAAGGTACTTGTAGTTGTTAGAAACTAATGACATATTTCCACATTCAATTCAGTAGAATTTCTTTACATTTCCCAAAGTCAAGCTGTCCTGAAACATTCACTGTGTTCACCAAAAAAACTGTGTAAATGAACTCCAATGAGAATCTCAATGTCTTCCTTGTCAGGAATTCCTCCCTGTAGCTGCAGGTACTCCCAAATATTGGTACCCCAACACAGAACAGCCACAGCATCCACATGGTGTCATCAGTTGTGACTGAAAGCAGAACAATTGACAGTGTTGTGGCACTAATACTAGAGAAGTTTCTTACAGTGGTGCCTTATCCAATGTCAGGAGTATATTTGCATGTCATTGTCCTTGCTGTTTTTTAGACAAAGTCCAAAATTTTTGGATAAATGCAGCAAAAATGTGGAGAAGGGGAGGAGGAGTCTTCAGTAGAGCTGTCTATAGCACGTATTTACTTTCTTGAGAGACTCCTGAGACATTTCCTCTGTGTCTCCTCCATGAGAACAGGAAAGGCAGTTCTGCTGGATGTCTGCTCTGCAAACCAACAGCTCATGGCTACAAGATCCTTAAGACAGCAGATGCCAGAATCCTCTGCTTCCTGGGTACCTGCTCATGCCAGGCTTGGCATGGTCCTGTCACCTTCATGGGCATTCAGCAGCATGGTAGGCCAAGACCCTCATCTGGGGCTGCCCAACAGGACTAGCATCAGTAGCCAGGCTCAGAGACAGATTTCAAAGGCCAGAAACAGGAACACCACAAGAAGGTGCCAGAAAAAATGACATGACAGGAGTTGCACAGTGCCTGCCATTCTCCCTGCCCAGAGTACAGGACATTCTGTGGCAGACAGTGGTAGGGCAGATGGGATGTACATAGCAGAGTCTGAAGGACTATGAGAAAAACACCATTAGCAAGGGTTGAATCCTCACTGTTTGGGATGAGAGGACACTACCTCTGTGTACATGAACTAGGCTGCCAAGCGTTAGAAATATCTTTTATTTAGAAACATAGTCCAAAACTCCTGCAGAAAAGAAGCTCTCTCTTCTTATGGAAAATATAGGCCAAAAACAATTGGAAGTGCCTGTACAAGATGGTCTCTAAGATGCTGAAATCTTCTTGAAATAAATATTTTTCCATTACAAATGTGTGTCCTATTGAAAGAGTGGTTTGGAAAAACAAGGCTAAAGTAATTTGTTTTATGTATTAGGTGTTAGCCTGTAATAAATAAAAGGGAACAGAATCTATCAGAATAAAAAGGAACATTTCAATTGTTCAAATGTATTGATAAATAAGAGGAAACATGCATTTGAGAGTTTTAAAAAGTTTAAAACGGTGAGAAATAACTTTGTCATTGCATCATTTCAAGGAACTCAAGCTTGGGAAACAGTGGTTTGGGGTGGGTTTGTTTCAACATTGTGCAGAACTTACCAGCAGAAAAGAAAACTGGCAGATTTACCATCTCACACTTTCAGATGCAGATGCAGAATTTGGATCTACTCAAATTGCATATCAGTGAAAGACACAGAAAGTTTTTTGGTTCAACACTAAGGACTCCTGAGTCCTTGTACACCTGAATGACATAATTCACCCACACCATTGTGATGTACTTACATGATAGGAAGTCACTGTACACTGGATAAATAATGTCTCTGCACTACATGGCATATTTATTTCCAGTAGGATATCCAAACTACTTTTGGAGTTTCAGCCCTGGCCCAGAGCTTGGCCAGCAACTCACACCACCTGAAAACCAAACAGTCCTGAAGTACCTCTGAAAATTGCTAGTGCAAGTGCACTTGAAGTCCCAAAGAGCACAGAAGACTCTTCCTTTGGCAAAGGGTTAAAGCAGATCCTCCACAAAACATCAAACAATCGTGTCTGTCCTGGCCAGGTACCTGGATAGGTATCTCTAATACACTTAAGCATCCAGAGAAAGAGAATGCAATTCCCACCAAAGCCTAGACCCTTGCATTGAGGAGTCTGCTTTGTTAAGTTTTCAGGAAGAAGTAAAATCAAGGTATTCCTGGTTCCACGTGTTGGCAGCAGCACTCCGAGTCAGGTAACATTGCTCATCTTCAGGACCTCATATTGTAATATTCAGCTCCCACAATAAAAGATGTCCTCCACAGTTCTCTCTCTTGCTTTTTATCCTGCTGCCTCTCTCTCTTTCCTGTTTACTTCTTCTTTCTCCCCCTAATTGTCTTTGAAAATCAGTTTTATGCTTTGCTCCAGCTTGTGCCCAAACTCCACACCACTCGCCTACCACATAATTTTTAGCCTCCACCCTGCAGCATCAGTCCAGGAATAAGCAAGCTGAAGAGACTTAAATTTTGGTTGATATGGGATGGAAAACAACAGCTACTCAAAGTTGTTCTACGTTCTTCCCCATACAAAATTGCAGCAAGGAAAACCTGAATCAATTATTTTCCTGGAGTACTTAATATTACCTCTGCTTGTTTCTCAAAATTCTCCAATTTTATTCTCCCCCTTGAAACTCAATCTTGCCAAAGATCTTATTAAGTTATAAGCTGTGCAGTAGACTTATTACTTCTGTTCATCTCTGCTCAATCTAATTAGTTTCTGCATACATTTCTTTCCAGTATTTCTGAGTGCACATGTAAGTTTGTGCTTTGAAAACGTATTCAAAGAACAGAGGAGAATTTTTGATAAGTCTGCCTTAAAGCTATGAGTTTAATTAAACTTGTCAAGCAATTAAGTTGCTACTTAAGCCATATTTTCCTCTTTCATTTATAGATTTATTAGCAGTTACTAGTTTTTTTAATACTTGGACCTTTTAACAATTTTTATAACAAACAGGTCCATGTATCTCTCCATAGAGTCTCCATAATATTTGGAGAACTAAAAGCTTTTGCTGGAGTTTTATGGGGGTGAAATGGTGTCTGTTTTGACTTTCTTTGTATTGCCAAGAGTATTGGACGCAGGTGTCCAAGTTCTGGCAGCAGAGGGCTACAACACAGTCAGTGAGAGGAGAGGCCAGGGCTGCCCTCTCCCAGACTTGGGCACTTTCAAGCAGCTCCAACAGACCCAGTCCAGGANAACGGTAACCAGTAAGTACTACCCCTGTACTTACTCAGTACTACCTCACTCATGAGCTTCACATCCATTCTTCCTACTCTCTCCCTTCTTTTCCAATTGAGTGGTGGGAGTGAGCAAGTGGTTAGGTGGGTGTTTGGCTCCTACACCAACCCACTACACAGCTAATGAAAATTAATATTAATCATGCCTTTGCTGCCTCAAGAAAAATATGTGTCTTAAAGGGCTGAAATTTAACTAGCTTCTGCTGTATTTTCACTTTAAAAATTGACTTTTCTTGTGGAAGTTTGAACAATATTAATTTTTTTCCACTTAGCTTCCTCCCTTCAGCTCTTATAATGCATGGGGAACAATAACAAATTCATTTTCTCTAGATCCAGAGGGAGCATTTTCTCTCACTGGTTAGATTAATCAAAGGGAAAAAAACTAATGTTTTGCCCGTTTTGCAGACAGCATAAAATCCAATGGGTTTTACCCATAGCTATTCTTGGGATGTCAACAGTAGAAAATTGTTCTTTCTGTAAACAGAAGATTGCTAAAAATACATTCCACACAGCAGAGTATCAAGCATTCCCAAGCATTTCCTTTCAGCTTAAACTTACTCAGATATAGTCTTACTATTTCCCTAATAATATAAACACAGGTTATTTCTCTGTCTATCTGTCTGTCAAATCTTCCTCCTGCCTGCTCATTTTGGAGACAGGCAATTCACTTCAGATTTATGTCTGAGTGATGCAGGAGCCCAGAAGGAAAATACTGCCCGAAGTTTTAATGACAATATATATGTTTGATAGAGAAGAACATCAACATTTAGTAGACAAATGCTGATCCCATAGTAAGGAGATCCAGAAGGACACCGCAATTATAAGACAGTTGGGCAAAAAAATTGGCATCCAAGGTTCAGTGTAGGCAAAAATAATGTAATACTTCATCTGCAGCTAAAGGTAATCCAGACCCGGACTCAGGATTCTCCATGGCTGTAAAAGAGCACTTGTGGGTTCCCATTGGCACTGATGTCCCACGTACAAGTGCCCTGATGACACTTGCCTGTCCTTTGGAGACAGTGGTGACAGTGGCTACAGGCAGCCAGCTCGCTTGCCAGCCAGGTCTCACAGGCATGACCACCACTAAGTACCCTGACGTGGGACTGTCTCTGCCTGGAGGTGGCAGGTCACCATGAAAGCATCAGAAAGAGAGCTCTGACCAAAGAAAGCAGCATAATCTGCTTACAAATCCAACCATGATCCCCTTTCCACACAGCTCTAACTGAGCATTTCTGTAGGACTTCGTGAATTAGGAACATGCCAACTACCTTTCTTCTTCTTTCTTTCTTTCTTTCTTTCTTTCTTTCTTTCTTTCTTTCTTTCTTTCTTTCTTTCTTTCTTTCTTTCTTTCTTTCTTTCTTTCTTTC
>VZTZ01032118.1:34204-92371 GCA_013400955.1 Drymodes brunneopygia
AACCTTCAGGGGTGTTGACCCCTTTCACCAGTATTTGACTGTCCTTAGAACCCTATAAAAATAGGTAAATAAAGAAGGGCAGGACTTTTGGTCGGTCCTGCCTGGTGAAACCACTGCTGCTCTGTAACCCGCGTGTTTCTTCTGTTGCTAACTAACCAACACCCTCTGACTTTTGTTTTTCCTTTTGACCACAAGCATCTGCAAGTCAAGAGTGCTCCCTCCCCCTTGAGGGTGGGACACCGCATTCCTGAAGACAGTGCAGCCTTGGATATCTATGGATTGATTATTCAAACCCTACACTCGAATGAGTGGATTACTCCAATATAATCCCGTTGTCACCTAGCACCCAAAAGAGGTGGCAAGGCCCTGAACAACGTACCTCTGAAGCTGCTTTCAAGTTTAATGCATAGGAGGAAGCAAAAGGCTGTGTTGTCCCATTCCTAGTGCATTATTCAGGTACTAAATATATGCCATTTCCCACTGTGACTGAGTAGACCACGTGTTTCCTCTAGAAAATGCAAAGTCAGGCACACACAGCCTTTGCAAACCAATTTCAGCAGCTGGGAGTTGAGCTGGTTTTGCTCTTGAAGCATCATAATGTCTATGAGTAAGAAAAAAAAGCTTTACCTTCTGTACTCTCCAAAGCCCCTTAGCAAGCAAGGGAAAGATTGCTCTAGCAGCCTTTTCTGCAAATGCCTTACCTGTCCCAGGAATGATACAAGACAGTTGCCTTGGGATTTTGGAAATCTCATCTTAGTGTAGTATGAACTGATTCTACTGCTGTACTAAGAGACCCAAGAAACCAGACATCATCAGTACAATTATTACTTCCTCAACTACCAAAAGAAGATCAGCATATTCCTTGCAAAAGTGAAATAATTTCTTTTCCTTAGCCTTTATTCTATACGAACAAGGTGAGCAAAATTCTGCCTAAATATTAGCTGACAAAAAGGAAAGGCCAATGCAGACAATGAGGAAAATTAGTTGCTTCCAAAGGACAGAGTCTGCCATGGCATTCCAGCATGTGGTTCATACATCAATATAAAACATGGCTATCATAGCTCATAGCTACTGGTTTTTGTCACCTTGCCAAGGCTTGCTGTGAAAAGCCAGGCTTTCAGCTACATCCCAGACTGAAGAGGGTAAAAAACAGGATGCAGAGATGAGGTCTTCTTACCTCACAGGAAACAAGGTCTGCACATTCAAGTAGTTTGCTGAGGGAAGCCACAAACACCTACCCACTTCACTTGAGAGATCACAATGACACTCAATATTCAAGTAGATATACTTAAGGCAAGAATTAAACAACAGGAATGTTTTAATCTGTTCACCAAATCCTGGGCACAATCTCTGTTTCTCTGTTCTCACAGGGTAGAAACACACAGACATCTGGATGTATTGGAGCTGGTTTGCATTCTAAAAGCAGCTGCAATATTAGCGCAGAGATAGAGGTATCCAGCATCAGATCTGCAAAAAGACCTTCATAAAAGAGATTTCAAATATAAATAGAGCATCATGAGAGGGCTTGCATAAGTTTCTCATTGATGTGTTGGATCACAGTTAGAGCTGTAGTGAGCACAGCTGGTTTGACCACACTGCGCTTTGCAGCCAGCCAGAGCAGGCCAATCTGTCTCACAATAAAGCTGTTTGCTGTGCAAGGCACACTTTTTTCTGCAGCAGCCTGAGAGCAGCAGTGAGCCACAACCAGAAACGGGCCCACCCCAGCAGGTGAAGTGCAGGCACCACGTGGCATTGTCCAAACAAATTTAATGACTTTTATTCATGCATCCCATAAATGATAAACTGCGTTCAGCACCTCATGCATGGACTCAAGAATCAAAAGTGTACAACAAAATGAAATACTTTCGGAAAACATTTGGTGTTTTCAGCTTGTCAAGTTTTTGTGATTGAGTTTTGGTTTTATGGTTTTTCATTGAAGGGAGGTAGCATAAAAATATGACTAAATTATTTTTTTTAGCATCAGACTGGCATTTTCTACACGCATTTTAACCAGAAAACAAACAAACAAGAAACTACAAAATTGATAATAAGCAAAGGGGAGAAAAAGATCTTGCGTGTTAAAGTGAATGAACCGGGGCACACCACACCTTCCCTCCTCACTGGAGAGATACAGCATTTATTGCTTACCAATAACATATGCTGTTACCTGTTAAATGTTGACCTGTAGTTTTTATTCCTTATTTATGAAACACAGATCTTTCTGAATAAGATATTTCTGAAAAGAGGAGCAGAAAAATTATCTCCACTGAAAATATTCACAAAAATGTTTATTGGCTGGTCCTCTTGCAGTCATGACAAAATGAATTGTGTATTTTTAGTTTTAGATACTAACTTGTCCTTAAAAACATCACCAAGACAAAGGAGAAGAGTGCCTAGAATTCAACAGCCCAGATCATAGTCCACACATCTTTACAGGAATAGAAACCAGTTCTAATAGAAACTGTGAGGTTTACTTTGAGAGTCATTTAAGCAGTGAGTCTTTCCCTCATCTCAGATGCTTTTTTTACTTATTACCACCTTCAACACAGGAAAATCATGCGCTGTATTATTGAGGACACAGTCCAAAAGCAAATCTGTTCTGTCTGAGAGAATTCTACATTCTACACTTGAATAGAAACTTTTCCACACTTGAATAGAAGCTTTTCCACACTGCTCCTGAGAATGTATTGTGGCCAGCACTGGGTAGTGAGGAGCATCATCCTTTCTTTTTGCTCTATAGGGTTTAATACCTGAGCTATTACAAAAGTCTTGGTATTTCCTGCCTCTTGATATTGTCACATGATCTCATTTCATGCTGAATTTTACAGGCAATGGGGGTTCAGGGCAATACAAGCATTGGTCTTTGCAAGAATATATCTGACAAAGTATAATACCGACTTGATTTTGACATTCCAGATTGCATTAACATCTGGAGAAGAGGTGTTTACAGAAAGCAGCAACCTGAATTTCTGTGTAGGTGGAGGCCTCACCTTAATTGACAGTGAGTATTGGAATAATTTTAGTGTTACTGCTCCTGGTGAGAATTTTTCTTCTGTCAGGATATATGACACATCATCAACTTTACAATGTTAACTGTTCCTTTCTCTGACCCAAATTCTAGATTCCTGAAGCCATATGAGACTATGTGCTTCCATTTGACAAAGGTTATTTCTAGCCCTCAGAGTCCTGGGGTGGTTGACAGAACAGCACAGGAATGTATGTTTTGAAAAGAATAAATTTGCCAGTAATTTTTTAATTAAGTAATACATCATTTTCTTGGTTTTGAACAGTGACCTGTTATTTTCTGGTGGCCTTGCCAGTGATTTGGAAGTAAATGGGGCAAATGGGGTCAGTCCCGTTGTGTCATCCATCCTACCAGTGTTGGCCCCTGCTCATCAACCTGGCCTGCACATGAAATCATACCAGCCCACAGGTGACTTATTAAAGATGTCAATGTAATAAGTCACCTTAACCATATGAAATCCCTGTCAATATATACTGTAACTGTCAATATATAACTGTTAAAAGCCCCATTCTCACCACCCTCCTAGTCCCTACATACTCATTTGCACAAGATTTTCATATTCAATATTTTTTTTGTTTATTTCAAATCCCCCTGCAAGTAGAACATCTCAAAGATCTTTCTTCCCAAGCTGCTTGCCATTACCCCCACAGGCAGCCAAACCCTTCTTTATTTTCCCAGCAGTTTTCTGCTGCAACATTTTTCTTTCACTAAAAAAATTCATTACAAAGCATCTGCTGACTTTCAGGAAAGTGTTTGATTGGTCATGCTGTAGTGGGCTCCACACAGGAAGATTTTCATTGCCAGCACTTCTACTAAAAAAAGTCCTCTCTCTTAAAGATACAAAACACATGGACACTTCTCAAATCAGAACATGATTTCTGGTAAGGAATCATGTGTCCTGAATTTCTCCCAGGAAATGCAGAAGAGCAGGTTGTCTAATATCAGCATGTCTGTGTAACAGATGGACTGTTGCAGAGCTGTGACCATACGAATAAATGAGCATAATTAGCTCCAAGGGGATAATGAGGATAGAAGAGGCACCATTCTCTTGCAGCAAGGGCCAATACAATATGAGGTGCATCCATCTTTTATGTCTGAACTCTGATGGCTTAGACTATGCCAAGATTCACAGATGCAGGACAATTTCATTCACTCTAGATCAGAGCCAAGGATCAAAAACATAGTATGGATAATGTAAGGTGCTGATTACTAAGAGAAAAAAAAATTACATGAATCAGCCTCTATCCACTGTTGTTCATTGTCTAAGTCAGAACACAAAACAGTCACTCTGATTTCCATTTCTTTTTGATCTTCTACTAGATTTGACAACTGCTATTGAATTGAGGGACATTCAGTCATTTTTAAGCTACAAGCTGAAGCTAAAAATGTTCCTGTTTTCCTGAGTTTGAGACTAGTGTGATATAGGTTGTCCTAAAAATTCAACAGCTATAAAAAGTCACCACAGTTTGTCTTTCCCATTGAGCCTCACTACCTAATTACTAAGCAGGGCATTACAAAAACTGAAAAAAGAGGAAAAACCAATCTCCCCACTCTAGGGAATCTTACAGGGAATAGTAAAAGTAAAAATAATTTGTAAGTACCTATGGCAGTGTAAACGACCATAGCCGTGTTGCACCAAAGAGGGCAGAAATGTGGGCATAGATGTCTGAGAAAAGCAGGGACCCAACGGGGACACAGCGTAGATTTGTAAGGGATATATAATGATTCAACAAGCCATACTGTCTCCCCTCAAGCCAATACTCAGTCACCCAAATAAGCAAGTTGGGAGTTGCATCAGGCAGAGGTGATTTGACCACTGGGATTCAGCAGTTGTTACTGCAGGTCACCAAAACTATCATATGACAGAAGTATCAGGAAAAATGCATCCCACTGCCATTTTCATGTCTTTCTGCAGCACTGTCATGTGCCAAAAAAATATTTTCTTGGTTTTTTGGAATTCCTTTTTTGCTCTTACTTTCACAGGTGGATACATCTGAAGCCATGCAGACAGAGAACTCTATCNTAAATTGGTGTGAGGTTTGTCTGGAAGCTTCATACCTTTGTTCTGCCATGTGCTTTGGTGAATATCTTTCTGGTCCAGATTTTTACTGAGAAGAAATCCCCCTAGCAAGCTGAAAACCTGTCCTTTTCTTGCAAGGAGATAGTTCAATCTTCAAAGGATGTAGCAAGAGAAGCTGGCAGTCAGTGTCTATTCAGTCCTTTGGGGAAGTCATGGCAGATCATCTACTCTAATCATAACATTCCTAGATTCCTGATGGACCACTTTGCCCAGTAATACCCATGGAGGGAAATTACATTAGCACCCACCAAGTTCCTTTGCCTAGAGTCCCAGAAACAACCTGAATTCAAGACTGCTGGCATGATGGCTCACACAGTTGTTTCTCTCAGAGATAAGTTCTGCTTGTGAGGATCATAGACTGTATCTGCTCTGGCAGGGGGCAGCACCCAAGACCTTCTAGAAATAGCACAGTGTTACTGTCAAGGGAAAAGACTGATCACCTCTGGTGTTGCTTATCAGCAGCTGAAGGACAAAGAGGAGAGCTGCAGGCTGACAGTAGCTAGGACTTCAGGATATTGTTGTGAATAGCCTTTGGAGAGAAGGATGCCCAAGGTTCAAGTGCCCTGTCGTTTTCCCTGATAACATCAGCAACCATCACACCAGAAAACCCACTTCAATAGCTGTCTAGCAAGTGACAAGGGAACCATTTTGACTCAACGGTACGAGGAGGAAATACTCTGCATGGCAATAGAGCCTTCCAGAGCTAGGACACATGGTGGAAGTAACATAAAAAGGGAGAGACAGACAGCACACCAAGGTGAAGCACTTTAGTGGCTTTTATCCACTGTGCTGCACCTCATAGGTTGGTGCATTGGGATTAAACCTACATAAACTTGCCAGTACCACCAGGGATCATGAACTACAGACTGGCCACAGAACCCTAAGTGATTCTTCCCTTTAACAAATTATGTACGCTTTACCATTGTGTCTGATGTTTCTGCAGCTTATATAAAGCAATTATATTCTTCAAATAATGTCATAAAATACAATTCACAATCCATGGGTTCTTTCAGCAGTCATATTATACTCTTTGGTACATACTAAGTTAGCTTTCACTGTCTGTCATAACATATGGTTTCTCTCTTAAGAAAGAAAGCAAAATAGACAAGGAGTGTCTCCCCATCTCTCATTTTGCATGATTTAATGCTTTTCCTTTGAATCAATTTGAAGTGAAGATTCTTCATTCTAAAATGTATATGAATCTCCTATGCATTCCAGTTTGACTACTATGACTACAATCAATCCACTTGAATTTTACTTCTCTTACTTCATTTTTGCTTCTTTCTCTCACTAAAGAAGCTAAAAGCACAACATACCAAAACAAATAAGCCAATTTTATTCAAAACTTTCCTAAATAAAGACCATATACAGTATGCAAAACAGTCCTCATTTCAAACTTCTTCTTTAGAAGAGAACACTCTCCATACTCCCTCTGACATCATTTAGAAACATTTGAGGATAAGCACTGGAAAGGGGTAAAATTTTTGCAGAATATTCCAGTTCTTCCTGGGGAAAGGCCTTAAGTGAATGCCTGGTATACTCCAAATTGGTTCTTGGAGCCCACAGTTGCAGCTGGGAATGGTGCAGCCCACAAAGATGCAGCTTTGTTCCTTTACAGAGCATTATTTTACACCAGTGTCTCCTGATGAATTTGTCCCCAAATTTGAACACCTAAATAGTCAAATTATTAAATGTGATTTTCATAGCTGAGATCCCAGCTCTACGGAACAGACACATCATCAGTTCCTCCAGGGACTAACTCATTCCTCTTAATGCTGTGTCTAAACACTTCATTTGTATTATCTCATGTAATAAGTCACATTATTTCTGTTGATGAAGAAGTGGTTGATTTTCTTTATGGTTTTGTAAGAGACAGCACTACCAAAAACCAAGTGGTGATGAGGAATAGGTGCTGGTTTATTTGAGACAGAAAGCATTCAAAGTCTTGAATTACAGGTTCCTCAGGGAGGTGGTCACAGCCCCAAGCCTGTCTGAGTCCAAGGAGTATTTGGACAATGCTCTCAGGCACAGAGTGGGATTGTTGGGCCATCCTGTGCAGGGCCAGGAGATGGACATCAATGACCATTTTGGGTCCTTTCCAACTCAGGGTATTCTGTGATTCTATGATCTGAGGGGCACAACTGACATACTACATTTCCTGAACCAAGCCAAGGTGGGAAGAGTATGGAAAGGACACAAACTGCAGTGCTGATGTCAAGGTGAGGCCAGATGAACAGGCCAATCCAAAACTCCTTCCAAGGAAACACCCCTTCCAACATTTTGGAGTGCCAGAGACATGCCTCATCCCAAAGCCATGTTTGCATACCAAGGCATCACAGACTAAAAGATTTTCCCTTAAGGACATGAGGGAATAGTTTTATTGTTCTCATTGAGGCGACGCATTTTCCATGACAGCATTTGTAAGTTATCAAGCAACGATGTGGTGCTGCAGATTTATAGATGACTCATGGGCTTGCAACCTCCCTCCCTACCTCATCAGCTGGATGTCCTTGTGTCCCTTCAATGCTATGCTGAGGCCCTATTCTTGCACTGGAAACCACAGTGAAATCACACTTTACAGCAATGTTGATGATTCCAAGCTCCCCTCTAAAGTCAGAGAGCACAGAGTACAGCTGGGAAGAATTTGTAAAGAGAGATTTTACTGCAAAGTACACTCTTAGGGATGCACAGTTTTACTGAGTATGTTTTTAAAATAAATCTTGAAATTACATCACAATTTTGGTTGAAATTGTAACTGTATTAACATACTCTTTTTGTAAAGGAAACATTCCAGATATTGATTTTGAGCAAAAAATTTTGCTTTTAAAATAAATATGAATGGAGAAAGAGATACAGGAAAATACTGTAGAATATTCTGAAAAGGGGAATAGAATAGTAGAGTTTAAAGAAAATATATATGGTACCCAGAAAATAATTATTTTTCAGTACTTCTGTGTTTGCCACCAGAACAAAACAATCCATTAGTCCCAGAGGTGTAAAACTCAGCAATTTAGAGACGTTAAATGCTGGATATCACAATAAAAGTTAAGATTATTATCTGGGGGGAAAAAAAGAAATATAATTAATTTTTAAAAGGGAATGTGTACTTTTAGTGAGAATCTTGCCCCAAGAAAATTGATCTAGACAATAGATATTTCTGTAGACCAGTTAGATGGAAAACATCCTCATGCTTTTGGTGAGGAGTAGATGGACTTTTAATTTCTCAGATCTTCATTATGTGTCTCTTTTTTTTTCCTTTTTTTTTGGTTGCTTTTCTTTAAATCACGGCTGATATATTAATGGGATTATGTAAGAATCTGACCTTGCCATGTTTAAAATTTTAAATTTTTCTTTTTGCCCTACTGGAGAAAATTGGAAATACGGCTCAGACAGCAGAGATAAGGATACCTGCTCATCAGAAGTTTCACCCATGATTTCAAGGATACAGTCAGACGATTACTTTTAATCATTATGAGTAAAAGATTTCACTGAAGAAGATTCTAGAGATCAATGCCCACTACATTAGAAAGCAAGACCCAGAGAAAACAATATCCTCTGGTGGACAACAGGCCCAACAGAGACTTCAGCATCACACACAGGGCTGTTCCTGTAGTGCTTCCCAGGAGTGTCCAAACATGTGGAATGTCATCACAAGTGCCAAGTTTCCCTGTGGCATCAGCCCAGCCTGGGCTGGAGGGGACAGCACCTACACAGTTGTGTGTGTGTCTATGACAGCAGTCCCAGAAGAGAAATTGATAACAACCTGCTTTTTGCATCCCATTTAAAAATCTATAGTTCGTGTCACTGATGGTGTGGTTTTGTTCTTGTGGTTACCTCACACTTAAGTGTTCAGAGACAGAGAATGCATTGCCTTCTAGACAGAGGGACAGACACAGGACAGGCCCATGGTACTGTTATTTACTGTCCCATCTCTGATGGAAGGCAGGGACTGTGAAAGTAAACAAATTGCCCCTTCATGAGGCCTGCACATAAGCACAGCTTGCCTTTCCTTCAATAAAAAATCCCTCATTCTTCTGTCCTCACTTAGAAATTAGCTTTTTTATTCGTAAAAGTTTTTTAACAGTAGATAATTAAGTACTCTTACAGAAGAATAACCTATACCTTCCTACCCAAGCGTTAAAGACCTTATATACCTTTTCAATCTGATAGTTAATTAAGCATTGTAGGTACTCAAGAACAATTTACAAATTAAGTGGCAAACCTACAATGAACCATTTGATGCTAGAGAAGAGGTGCTACAAAGAGTCTTAGTATGAACATAATCCTAGGAAAAAGTTGCTCAACCACTTCACAAGGATCTGCCAAGCTCCTCCGTTAATAGTTCATCATTTGCTGTGTCTTGTCCATTGCACAGCTTTCTTCCTTCAACGTTTTCAGCCAGGTCTGTGAAAGTGAAGGCAGGGTTTTAAAGTGAAGTATCAAAACCTTTGAGTATTTGTCCACCGTGGGGTTTCAGATGGGAACTGTCTCTCTGTTGATGTTTCTACTTGTCCTCTGTCTCCCCTTTTTCCCTCAGACTGACATGAGAATAAGTAGTGGTCAAACCCTCTGAAATGGTGAGTAGGACCAGCACAGCTGCTCAGAGCTCTCAAAGAAGGGACAGTGTTCGGCCTGCCTTGCACAAGGCAGCTTCTTCTACCAAGCAGAGGCTCAAATGGAAGTTGCCTGGGGAAGAAAATGCATTGGGAAGAAAATACTTTATTGTCAAGGCATTGATTCCCCTATTTAGCTCCCACATTTGTTCCCTGACTTGTAAAATGGGTGTTATACAACTACAGACTTGCTGTCTGAAAGTGCCTGAATGGCTGCTATTGAGATTCTTGGCTTGAAAGGCACAAACAACAGCCATTATTGAGTTATTGCTATCCACAGATCCTTCCTTCACCAAGAAGTTAAGAGCAAAGCGAGTGCGAGGATGAGCTGTCAGGTGTGCCTGCCGGCTATCAGCAGCTAGCAGGAACAGGTAACAAGAGCAGTAGCTTTGCTCTTCAGGGTAAACAAAACTTCAGGTGCTGCCTCTCAGACCAGCAGGTTGCCTGGCAAGAGCTGGTAGGGCTCCACCATTTGGCATCTTACCAGGCCAACAGTTTATGTGTAGTACTGATGAAGGAGGCTGCACAGGAGCAGTGTCCTTGCCTTGACTTCAGCCAACAAACTGCTCAAGAATTTTGCCAGGGACACTGCAATTCAGTCTGTTGAACTGGCTGCAATCCCTGGCTCTAAAACCAACTCCCACAATGACCTTGATAAGTCACTTAATTTCTGCATGCCTCATAGTTCTCATATTGCTTACTTGAGCTTGAATTGTGAAGTCTTTGCTACACCATTTCTAGGCCTGGAGCAGTCTGTGCTGGGCCAATAATAGTATAATTCATACTTCAGTCTGGACAAGCCCTCTAAGCTTGAATGTTTCAGTCTGCTAGTTGTAGGGTATGTCTACAGTGCATGCACTTTGCAGCATGTCTCAGAGCCCCGATTTCCTCCTTGTCCAAAGCATGAGCACTGTTGCTTCTCACCACGGCACACACCTCTTTGGACTGCTTGGGACCCCACTTTAAACATTAAATAAAGTAAAACATAAATTACATAAAGACGTTTTTTATGGGTAACTGGTAAAGCTTCAAAAATCTATCAAAAGGCAAGTTTGCTGCAGTTAAAACAGGAAAACCCAGCTCCCATTTTCAGCTAAAATTGCTGTATTTCACCATTTACTTAAGCACAAGTATGTAAGGCAATATCAATTCTGACACTGGGACATAAAATTAGTGAAGGTAACAGTTTAACAAACAGCAAAACAAGAAGGAGAACTCAATACATCTACTTTTAACTATGTCTTTCCCTTCTGTGGTGGATTTAGGGATGATTGCTAAATGATCCCTCCTTGTCTTTATCTTGACACACAAGATTTTTTATTTTATTTTTCCCTGCTGTCCTCTTGAGATGGAAGAGTGAGAGAGTGTCTTTGTGGGCATCTGGTAGCCAGCCAAGTCTAACTCCCCACATCTCCAATTTTATTTTTTCACAAAACCGTTAATGTTTATGTGATTGATTTTTCCATCTATCTATGAATTACCAAGTTCATTCACAATCAATCAGTTTCAGTGTTAGAACTTAACTAAAGAAACAACATTAGTACAAAATAATCATGTTTCTGCTGAACTTATTCCTTTAAAGGATCATAAGTTCTATGATATGAATATTAACTGAATGAAAAGGGGAATCTGGCTAAGTTCACTTAAGAAAGCTGACAATATTCCCATATATTGTACAATATTTAACTCGTTCCCCTCCACCCCAGCGACTTCAGGGAAATGCAGTCTGTTAAATGCACATTTGAACTTATTGTGGGCTGTAAGTGGTGCTGCATCTGTACATAAGCCATTCCTACTGCATGTCCTACAGACATGCAACAGAACACACAAATGAGGATCAAAACCAATTTTAAACCAATGACATTATCAGGTATGCAGCTTCCATAAATAAGCTGACATACTTGGTATTCCTTGCAAGTTTTGCTGGACTAAATACATCTGTATAGAATTGGTGGGAGTCAATATTTTCTGCATTTTACCCCTCATAAATCCCATATTGTCAAACTGACCTTTCCAACATGGTGACAAGCACAGTGTTATGCACAGAATTAAGCAGAGGCAATGACACCTTGATGCACTCTACAGTGCAGCTACACAGGACAGAGTTATTGCCAGAAGGTTTGGCCTGGGAAGCATACAGCCTACAGATCAAGAAGGAAATTAAGAAAGCCCATTGAACAGAAAAGATGATCTCAGTGTACAGCATCATAAAGCACAGCAGTAATCTGACAAACAGCCCTGTGGTCTAAAATTTCTTTCTGATGGTCTGTATCCCATGTAAAAAGGCTGTTTCTGAATACTTAGAAGAACTGTCTTAGACTTAGAGAACTGTCCAGGTCCATGCCAAGATATAGACAGGTACAAACCTACTTAGCTCTCCCTATTTTCCAAAGGCCCACAGCACTCTCTGGCAAGGTTCTTCATATAAGCAGTGCTGGGCAAGACCACAACAACTGCCAGCATCTCCATTTGAGAATTCATCCAAGGACTTTCTGATAGTGAAAGTCAAGAATCCAATACTCATGGTACAATCCAGTTATCACTGTCATGAAGGGAGACAGGGATCTCAGTGTTGAACGATAAGTCAAGGACACAGTTGGCTGAAGTTTATAAGAGCAAGCCTGATGTATTTTCTCTCCCTTGTCCCATGAGACAGAGGATCCTTACACATGGATACAGAGAGTCTCCATGCATTATGCAAAATAAAAACCCAAGGGTCTTTAAAAAATCAGGGCTTTTTTTATTGCCAGTTCCCATTGTCCAGCTAAAGGATTGACTGCTCTGACTTCAGAACCATCTGAAGACGTGACTAACGTCTCATCTTCTCTGGTAACAAGAGGAGAAGAACTCCCTGATTGCCACACTTTTGAAATTGGTAGTGTACCAACCACTCAGAGTTTTAGTTTTGATTAATTCAAATGTATTTCAAGAACCCATTTAAAGAACATTACTTCAAAATTACACCAATGAGACTACTGTAAAACTGAAGGCTCAGAGAAAATGTTTGTGTAGATACAAATGTTTCTTCCAGGGCTCGGAGAGGCAGATAAGATGGCTTTGAGCCAGATGAGTTCTAAATAAACCTTGAGTAAAAATTTATTCTGGTCATAATTTAAGATCACTGTAGCAACACAATCACACTTGCCAAGTATGCGCCATTATAAAATTACAACAGACTTTGAAAAAAAAATAGAATCTGTTTTCTGGCCATTTTTTAAAATAGACTTAAAACTGTATTATGAAGGTGGCAACAGTTGTTCAGGATCAAGATCTTATTTTATTCTGTGGATAGTTAAGGAAAAGCTATGTCTTATGCTAATTAAATTTACAGCAGGTATCTCCTGGAATATGGAACCAGAATCTTCTAAGAGATCCGTGAAATTTTACATTTCAGAAATAGTTGGTACAGTAAAAGCAGAATAAAAGGAATGATATGAGGAATCTGTGTAAAGTCCACTGGGCAGTGGGAGAGAAGACTGAAAAGTAAGGTGTGATCCTTCCCCACAGACATTTGTGTTCAAAGGGAAGGTATTCATTTTGCACAAGAGCAGAAATGACCCCCTTGTTCTGAATTCAGCACAGTTCATCTCTATACAAAGCTGAGACACCAAACAGAGCAGCAGCCTTGAACTATGCTCTATTATGTACACCACCCAAACCTGAGCTACAAACTGAGCTTCTCAGCTCATTTCTTCCCCATAATTTAAGCACAGATGAGTTCCTGAAGAAAGAATCACAGACAGTTCAGCCACGTTCTTATTCTTCTGACAGCAGCAAAGATCTGTGTTCCTCAGTGGGAACACTGCTAGAAGGATCCTATGCACAGAAGGCAGTGCAGACTCCATGTTAAATGCAGCACCCTAACTGGTGCTGGAACACTCAGCTTCCTTGCATGGGAATTCTACTAGTTTTATGTAACAGCCTTGCTGCAGCCTTGCAGGCATCTATATCCACTAAGCATGTCTACCTGGCCTGCTGCCAATCCCAAGGATAGTCTGGAACCAATGCCAGGCTTGAGAAAACCCTGCAGATTGCAACCACGCCTGCAATCAGGATTTAAAGGTGTATAGGTACATACTTGTATTTACAGAAGTTTTGGGGCGTTCTTAATCTGGGATGCTCAAGTGCTCTATACCACACAAGTTACATTGTGCATACAACAGTCTTTGGTAGCTCTCAGATCAGCCTTCCTCTCTTGTAGAATAAGAGGCTGGGATGGAAGGTCCAGAAGGCTGGATGAGGCACGGAAAAATATTTGCAATGTCACTTGCTCCTACAAGGGGGTGAAGTGGGGGAATTGACTTGGGGAATCTGCAGGCAAGATGCAGGAAGCCTGCACAGCATGTTTTCAGCATCGCTACTAAGAAAGGGAGAAATCAAAATGCTTCCTACTCCCATCCCATTGATGCCTTGCAGCAACAGACATACCTGGATTTAATAGAAGCTATGAAAATCTTCCTGACCCTTAGAGTACCTCAAGAGGGCTTACAGGAAGGCTCAAGAGGGGCTTTTACAGGGCCTTGAGAGGACACATAGTGACAGGACAAGGGGGTGGGCTTTAAACTAAGAGGTATCAGGTTTAGGTTAGAGGTTAGGAAACCATTCTTTACTCTAAGGGTGGTAAGACACCGAGCAGATTGCCCGGAGAGGCTGGAGACTCCCTGTTCTTGGAGGTATTCAAGGCTGGATTGGATGGAGGTTCTGAATAACCTGGATTAGTGGAAGGTGTCTCTCCCCATGGCGAGGGGATTTGAACTAGATGATCTTTAAGGTCCCTAACAACTCTAATAATTCTATGATTCTAGGATTCTATCTAACTATTCTATCTAACTCTCTATGGAATTTCTTAATCCTGCAATCTGGAGGGAATTGCCCTGTAGTCAGCCTGAACACCACTGTCTGGATCCAACCATCCTGCTGGTTTGGATGCCAGCTAAATTATGCTGGCTGGCTTCATTTTTAACTCAAAGACCTTAGATTAAGCAGTGATCTTAATTACTCTGAATATCAAGACAATTCAAGGTGTACATAGTCAACCTTTTTCCACACTCCTAAGTATGCTCATCAGAATTTGACTCTTAACATCAGCACTAAAAGTTTCCTGTGGCCCTGCTACACAGCTCTACAGTGCAGAGTGCACCCAAACCTCTGCAGTTATAAGAGACACTGATTCATTACCCTCATCCATCATTACCCTGATTTTTGTCTTCTATGCTGAAAGGGTTCTTTCACTTCCCTCAACACTCACAGCTTAGGGGAACTACTGGGATCCCTTGGAGTCAGGTGGAATCACCCCCTAAGAACTTCCATTTTACTGCTATTCTCTCTCAAGTTTTTGTAAGGAGCAATGGATAGAAACAAGAAGGAAGGCAGAGATTTCTTATTAAGATTTCCCCAGGACAGATAATTGCGTGAATAACTTCCCTTGTCATTCAGCAGTCTGATCTTTCCATGGGCTGACTCACTTATGCTACAGATCTCTATTAGAAAGCTTTTACCATGAGCATCTTCCTCTCAGCCTCATTAGAAGACAGCTGGTCTGCACCATTCAGCTGCAGGAAGGCAGGGAGCAGCATTTGCTTGGACAAACTTCAACCCATTTAACCAGCAGCCAGCTGCTCACCTTGTCTTGCTGCAAGTGGAATCCTGGAGAGAAGAAGCAGCTAGGTGTTCTCCACATGAAGAAAACTCATGTTTGTGTGCCATTTTGGGTGCTGCAGTATAAGAAAGACATTAAACCATTAGAGGGCATCCACAGGAGGATAACAAGGGTGGTGAAGGGCCTTGAGGTGAAACCCTGTGAGGAGCAGCTGAATTCATTTGGTCTGTTCAGTCTGAAGAAGAGGAGACTGAGGGGAGACATCAAGGTCTACAGCTTCCTCATGAGGCAAAGAGGAGGGGCAAAGACTGATATCTTCTCTGTGGTGACAGTGACAGGACCCAGGGGAATGGCCTGAAGTTGTGTCAGGAGAGGTTTAGGTTGAGTATTAGGCACTGGAACAAGCTCCCCAGGGAAAAGGTCACAGCACCAACCCTGACAGAGTTCAGGAAGCATTAGAGCAATACTCTCATGCACTCTGTGTTATCCTTGGAGATTGTGCTGTTCAGGACCAGGAGTTGGACTCATGATCCTTGTGGGTCTTTTCCAACTCAGCATATTCTGTGATTCTGCTTTGATCAAAATATATGCTCTCGGAGAAGCAGTTGATCTGATCTAGCAATTTTTCTCCTTGAGACCTAGAGGATCCTGAGGATCTTCCAGTATGTAGTTGCATACAAAATGCTTAAAAAAAAACATTTTAGTCCTAAACCTAATGATCTGGTTAATATAAACTTTATTAAGTGGCTCAGCTCTGCCACTTGATGTGATATACATTTAAAACTTCTTCTTGGAGGGCCTGAGAACTTTTAGCAGGACATTGAGTAAGGCTCTCAATTGCTATTATCAATATAATTTTATGGACATCATCAGGCTAGATGACCCAAATAATCCTCTTCATAGTGAAGCGTCTACCTCCTCTAGCCTCTGGTAGTATTCTTATGCTGATGAGCATTTCTTTGCCATCCTACCAAAGAAAACAAAAAATTATAAGTTTCATTTGGTAGAAAATATCTCAAAAATGTTCCTCTTCTGGCCTAAGTATTTTCTCTCATTCTCAGAAGTCTGTACTCAAGCAAATCAGATTGTATTGTCCTCTTAAGTCCGACCAATTTCAAAATCACTTACTTGGTGACAGCTGCTTTGTACAGTCAGATATATAGAAATTACCATCATGAAATTTTGTCCAGCATGAACAATTTCTGTATGTATCCATAGTCAAATGACAGATTTTCTACTGTGAAAACTCCCTCCTTTCTCTGCACATGTGCTGAAATATTTATATTTTATTAGGAAGCATATTGAAAATGTTCTCCCTAATGTATCGTGGCTGTGGAGGGCAGGTCATCAGGCAGAACATGAAAAATTCAGTAGACTGTTGCTTCTGCTGATGCAGTTTTTCATTCTCCATTCAGAAACACAGAAAGCACAGACATTGTGTTGTATTTGGGCAACTAATTTTGGGCATCCTGAATAGTCTCAACACCAACAGCACCGAGTCCTGGAGATGATACAAAAACTGAGGCAGAAACAGGGCTCTCAGGCAGTACTTCAGAGCGGTTAGTTGGACATGCTACAACACACCCATGGTCATGTATTGGACCACAACATATTCCTCATGGTCAAATCCAACACCAAGCAGGCCCACCAAAATTCAAGTTTTCATGAAAGACAGAGAGAGGAGAGTGGAAGACTGCAATGGCTCCTGTTAGCATTTCTGAACAAGATAGCTTAGTATATTTGGACAAAATTGGCATAAACAATATTCTTAAATGTCTATGTGCTCCACATTTACTCGTGTGTAATGGATCCTGGCTGCATATATATTTTATATAATTCAGGATATTAGTTCTGGGTACCAAACACTTTCACTATCAAGAAACCTCTGATTTTTAATAAGAATACTGTTGTTGCCTACTCATCTGTCTCCACTGAACTGTGTCTCTCTTTTCTCCTCTCAAAGAAAAGACTATCAAACAATCAAAAGACAAGAAGGAACTTCACAACAGGGAAGGGGAAATGTTTTAACATAGAGCTTTTGTTTCATTTCATCTCATTGTTTACAAAATCTGTCTGACTAGGCATTGGTGTCAGTCATAGCCCAGATGGACCTCAGTGAAGAATAGATGTTGAAAGAACATGGCCAAATGGACTGCATGCTGATGAGACAGGGTAGGGATACGCAAGCAGTTTGCATAAATGGATTTCAAAGTGCCAGCAGACTGAAATGAGAGCAGGGAGGCAAGAGAAGCCATTTTCCCAGCTCTAAAATGAAGACAGTCCCCTCCCAGAGCACGTGAAGGAGGAGGCTGGTAATTGTGTTTGTAGATCCAATGTCACCTCTGCAGCAAAATTTACCCTTTCTGTCAATATCCCAAAAGCTAGAGACATTCAGGTGCTACAATGACCTTGAATGGATATTTTAGCTGGGTCAGCCACAGATCATTGCAAGGAATATCAGCAAGCCTCCTTCAGCAGAATGAGAGTCAAAGCATCTGTTAACTATGTTTCTAGCAAAAGTCAGTGTCATCTCCTCTGTCAATGGCCCTGTTGCATTTGTGACATCTAGACTATGCTTTCTCTGATTCTGACAGACACATATCTGGACCAGGATAAAACTATGGCTTGTGCTAACGCTTCTTCTGATTATTGTTATCACATCCTTTAAGCCGGCAAATTCTCTGGAGGACCCAGAGATACGGACATGACAAATGGATAACAGTAGTAGTGCACCATCTCCTTCCAGCATTTTAGCTGTGTGTGCCTGCACGTACAACCCAATTTTGAAACCAGCTCACAGTTAACTCTGTAGTGACCAGAGGCCTATTTTGGGCCTAATGCTTTTCTCCAGCCTCAGACCTAGTAGCTTTGTACCTCCACCTCTCATTTCAGCACAGCTTGTGAATCTCTGCATGTCAGCATCTCACTGTGGTGTTTCACAGAGCACAGGCACATCGAGTGTCACACACAGGCAGCAGGGTGAGGGCCTGCTTTCCAGGTGGCACTGACAACAGGCCCCTCTGGAATATCATGGAAAAGGTAGAGTTCAGCAGCACGTATGAATCCATGCATGGAGCTATTCAAAGTTGGACTACAGACCACCTGAAAATTAATGTCACTGCAAAGAGAGGACTCAGTGTAATTACAGAGCAAAAGAGCCATGGGAACACTGCATTTTGTTGGTCGAGGTTGTGTCAATAGGGGTTGATGGAAGTTGTTGACTCTTTCAGTCTCTGACGCTGTCAGAAATTGCGATGTTTGAGAAAAGCTTTTTACTCTGTTGTTCAACACTGACTTTAACTACAGTCTTGGTTTTGTCAAGGAATTATGTACCAGTATGTACATTTTTTTCATCACCACTACTTTTGCTAAATGCTGAAAGAAGTAGGCTTTTACTGTTGCTATTGAATGTGTTATTTTTCTGTCAAATTACTTCTTAGATTAATGACTCAGATGTAATTTTGATGACACAAAGATGGTCCGTTTTGAACTTCATGTACCGTTCTTCTCACCACAGCTATAATTCTATTTAATCAAGTATAGACTGATTATTCTGCAAGTAATAACAGATATCCTAGATGAAAATTGCTCTTCAAAACAAAATATATTTTTTTTATTTGCAGCAAGGAGAAACTGTCAAATATATTATTTCAGTTTTTTTCATATTACATTACTTTCTGTTATATGTCAAGAATACCAGTGACCCTTTAGAGCATGATTAATTCTATGAAAGCGTATTAATGGTTAATCAGTTCCCAGAAAAAAACTTCCCTTAGTGAAAATATTTTAACAAACGCAAATTTTGACACACACAAATGACTCTTGCTACTCTCAGTAACAGTTTATGACTAAATGGTGTTTGTGGACAGTCACACTTCGTTGAGTGGTTTGTGGGCTTGGCCTGAGATGTTCAGCAGGGAGCCTGTTCATACATCGAGTGAGGATAGCCAAGAAGAGTTGTAAGGAACAGCTTGCCTACAAATGTGTTTATCAAGCCAGATCTATGCCTCTGACCACGCCACTAGCCCAAATGTTTGGCTCATAAACTTCTCTTTTCTTATAAGACAAGGGTAAGATGTCACTCACCAGGAAGGATAGGCTGGCATTCACAGGCACACACTGCACAAAGCCCTGGTAGTGTGCCCTCACAGCAGTCTCACACTGTCCTGGAAGGATCTGCAGTGCAGAGAGGGCACATCACTGGTCAGCTTCCAGCCAGCATCCAAGTGGGTGCAGGCTTCAGCTGCTAAATGACCCTCAGCTTTTCTCTGCCTGCCCAAATAGGAGTCTATTGACCATGAGATCACAAGTTAGATAAATGCCTGTGCAGGAGGGCATGTGACACAAGCCTGCTGCAGCCAAGAACAAAACTTCAGCCAGGAGAACCCCTGTCTTCCCTTCCCTACCGAGTGATGCACTGCTAGCACCAGCCTCGACATGGCCTCTGTCCTACTTCCAGAGTGAGTCAGAAAATCCTATCTGGCACATCACAGCGGCCACAAATGAGGAAAGAATCAAGGATGCTGATCTGCACATGCTTCTGTTGTACCTTCAGGGCAACAAAACAGAAATTAGTTGTGGATATCCCACTGGGATTTCTGAGTCAAATCTCCTGTAATAGAGAGCGCACAAAGGTTTGTTTTCTGATGCTGAAGAGAAGAGCACAAAACTGATTCTGTTGTACTCTGGGAAGTGGTAACACAGTAGATATGAACAGTTCTACTCCATTGGCCTCAGACACACAAAAGTAGAGAGGTATAATAATCACTAGCAGTGTTGGCAAGACTGCAAAAGAGTTGTGATGAGGCCTGACAAAGTGTTGTGTTCTTCTGGACATGTGTTAGCATGCAAATCTCTTGATAGCTAAGGCTGATAGCAGTTGAGAACTGTTCCTTACCAAACAGACACGACTCTCCTAAAAAGCCAGACAGTTTTTGTTGCATGAGCTGCTGGAAGACACAGAGATGAAAAAAAAAGAAAGTAAGCTGGGAACCTTGAGCATTGCATGCTGAATGTCTGGCACTCTAGAGCACTTGCAAATACTCCTAAGGACCAGTGAGAATAAATAATTTTGCTGTGACTTTAATGAGGTAAGACCATCTCTAATGAAAAAATTCTTGCAGTACTAGTGTTAAAACATGACGAAAGGCTAAGGGGATAAAAATTTATTCTACCAATGGAGGACTTCAGATGTATATTGCAGAGAGCAGTAGTTAGAGTTCTGGACTAACTCACAGATGTAAAGACTAGTTGGCAGCTATAGAGGCCAGCACACTAGTTCTTAAATACAAATCCTTTGTCCAAATTGTGAACAATTGCTGGCAGTCTTTGAGACCAAGGAGACAGACAGTCATATACCACACAATACAACCAGATCCAAAGAATACACAAAACAGGAGTTCTCACCCTTGCACTTCATATTATCCATTTCTCTGTCTTTAAAGACAAGAGAAACTCTCACTTTATCTGTAAGTAATATCCATGCAACATGCTGAAGAGTAAAATCTCCAGTATAAGATCAGTTGGTCTTCTCCCATGGGTTAGTCATTATGCTTTTGTTACTATTCTCATTGGCTTGCTGAACCCTAAGAAGAAGATAAGTGAGAAGAATTGTTTTTTAAAAGGCAGAAGCCTAATCTTTAATGCATGTTTTTCCATAAGCTATGGAGCCTTTCTGCATAAGAGGAGCACGAACTGTTCTACTCTGCAATCTGTTGTAGACGAGGTACAGTTCCACACAACAAAACTGCTCCACAGAGTTCAACAACATATCCACTTTAGTTTGTTGCATGCTTTAAATACAGATAACATTATAAACACCATGAAAACCACACTTTATTTTCTAAGTCAGAGTTTCTTTAACAGAGATTGTGACAGACAATGAAATCCCAGAACGTTCAAGCTGACCATCTAAATTCTGTACTGCTTTAAACCTTACACATATTACCCAGGAAAAAAATGGTTTTGGAGATATTAGTTACTCAGCTATTGTACAGCTTAAATTAATTGTCAATTAACATTTGTTTTTCTTGCATTCACAATACAAATGGCAGTAGTGCAGAACCTATCTACAGCAGAAGCTTTCAACTCCTTTACTACAGTCCTGTAAAAAGCAAGTTGTAAATAATCAAAATTTTTAAATTTAAAATAAAATTTTAAATCTGACCAGATGAAAATGCAGGCAGGTGTATTACAGTGTATATAAGCTTGAGGTTCTCCCTTTAAAAGGTATATGTTACCTTCAAGAATTCATAACCATTTGCTCCATTATCTTAACAGAACCAAATTCTGTAATTGAGAAAATCACTGGTAGGACTGCATTGTTTGGCCCTCACAGATACTGGGCAGAGAAAGGATTCCTGTTATTTCCAGCAGAATATTAAAGAACTCCTTTTAAAAGTAATTGCAAAGTGAGCAGAAGTAAAGTGGGTGGGAGGACCTGGGAATGAACCGACAGAGCCCACAGGTACCAAAGAGAGTGACTGCAACCTCAATTATGAACAAAAATAGCAGGCCATTTAGGAGCAGAATTTCAAAGACACAATCAATAGTGAGTCTGGAGTTTTAGACGGTATTGATTTTTTGCTACATTCAAAGTTTGCCCTTGCAAAGCAGGCTGGATAGCCTATGGGAAAACTGAGGAATAGGTGGGTCTTCACCCTGCCTCTGTTTTCTCATTGTGGTGACCCAGCAATAAACTCCAAAGCTGTCTACTCACGTCAAGGTCTCAGAAGAAGCTGCAGTTCCTGACCCAGGAATCGACACTTTCAAACTTACTGCTTCATTCATTTGCAGGTGCCTATTGACCACATTTTGGAGCACACACTACTAGAAGTTCTTGGAGAGACTGAGTTGGAAACCTGAGCCTGTTTTCCTGACCTCTCTACTACAGTTACCTGCTTGCACAGATATATCAACCAAACAGAGGATGTGATTTCGGTGTCCTTCTCAGGACCAGTCAAGGCAGCTGGATTTTGCACCATGTAATTTCAGACAGTAAGGTTTCTTACAGGTTACTCAATTCTTCTTGTTTCAATGGAAAATTCCAATCAGGATTTGCAGGCACCCCTTCAAAAATTCTTTCTTGAAATCTAGTACCTTTCTTGGAAAAAAATGGAATTTTCACACACACATTACCTTTGAGTGTCTGCTTTGAACTGGTCCATTTACATGAGCACACTAGTTAGCAGTAAACAGAATATATCTTAAGGAAACTTCAGGTTCTTATTCACCAACAGTTTGTGAGTTACTTTTTGAATTGCTGCATCAGCTGGGCTGGAGACAAGCTGTAATCTAAAGGGAGCACTAGCTAGAGTTCCAGAAGGAAAAAATGCCATGGACCTCAGTTTCAAGCACATAGAGGCATTTGCAACCTACAGAAATAGGCAGTCCTCCGCTACAGTACCCTAGGAACAAGGGCATATGGCAAGGACACGAGGTCCCATCTGCCCATTATGCTCTACTCTGCTGCCTGCCACATCACGTAAAAGTAGCCTGGGATACTCTACCATCTCCCAACATTTAATCAAGATTCTAAACACTAATGTTTTTATTTGTTGCAGAATATGCCTCAGGTGTATTCTATCCAGCTTTGATCTTCTCTTAGACTGAGACTGAGAACAAGAACTAAACTTCAGCAGAAGTCAAGACTGACATTGTGAATAGGACATTGACAAGAAAGAAAAGATAGATTTTTTTCCCTCATTCCCTGCGCTCCCTTTCATCTACTCCCTTGACTCATAAACTATTACTAGCAGCCTGCTGTATTTACATTTTCTCTCTTAGAGGGAAGTAAAAATTACATAAGGTGAAACTTCCGTATAGATTTGGCTGATCACACGAACACTGCATATTTGCTTTCATTGCTGTCCAATAAATATTTCATGCTTTTCTGACCTAGCAAGCAGTTTTCCAGAGCACACTATAGGCAATGCTAGTCAATTTTGCAGGGCTGTGAAACATCTGGTACGGCTGTAACATGTTGGCAGTGCTATCCATGCTACTCAGCTCTCAATGAGAATTTCTTTTCCCCATGTGCCAAATTGGAGTTGCTGTGAGCTTTGGGGAGACTGAAGCTTTTCCTAGCAGGTCATGAAATGAGTCATCAGGCCTGAATGAATCTTTGTATTACATGGATCACATGTTTAGTAGTCTCACTGAATACATTTTCACATCCAGAAAAAAAAAAACCACCAAGGTTAACATTTTGGTGATTCTGTTAGCCATAGATGTGATTTTGCTTGGATTCAGCCTCACCTATAGTCCTTCCTTCTCCCTGAATAGATCCCATTCCTCCCTGGAAGAAAGAATAAATATAAGTTACTCTCTGTGATACATCTGAAGACATACCTCTTCTGTCACGAGTGAGACACTTAGGCTCTTATTTTATGACCCCTGTGTTTCACACAGCCAGACCCCACACACAAGTAGCACCGTGTTCCAGGTAGCACTGCATTCCAGGTTTCTGCACCAAGTGAGAGCTAAGGACATAGGCAGCAACATTCAGCCACAGAACAGCAGAAAATATTAGACTTTGCAAAGCATTTAGAGACGGCATCTGCTTGGTTTCCTGTGACAGTGTCACAGTTTGGGGTCAGAAAAAAAAGGGCTTTTTTCAGGCCTCTTGAGAGCCTACATAAGCTTTCCAACAGCTCAAAGCCTAAAAACATACAAGCAGCCCAGGCTTTCAGCAGCGTGAGGAGCCAGAAGATAGCAGCCTTGTCACCTTCAACAGAATGCCACACCTGAGAAGAATTTACAAAGCCAGCAAAAGCTTTGAGTAAGGCCAACTCAATGAGAACGGGGTATAAGATTAAGCTTCAGAACGTATTCAGAACTGTGCAAAGCTTCCATCTACATATGGCAAGGAACACAGCATTTCCCAGAGTCCACTGACATTCCTAGAAAACTGGTTGAAGTCAAAATACTCTGCCTTTCCTGACGTCCCATGCACACCACAATAATGCTACTGCAGCCAGGGGAGGCACTTCTTTCTCATTTAGTTTCTCTGCTCCCACTTTCACTGCTCCGCAGAGAGCAGCAGCAGATTCATGAAGTCTTCTGCTCTTTCCAGTTCACCACCAAGCAGATCTTGGGTAGAGAGAGCACATATGAGAAAGAGAGTTTATTGAAGTACCACCTCTGCTAATACTTGATGCTTTCAAGCTCAGTAATGTCTGTTGCTACACAACTCAGTGATGAAGGCTTTGAAGGGAGAGAAAGCATTGGGACATCATCCCTATCTTGTTCATCCCAGGCTGGTAGGGAAAAGTCTACCTTATGAATCCAGTGAGCTGTTTCTCCCTCATACTGCCCTGTGTCTGTCACCAGTAAAATACAGGTGTTTTCAGGGCTGCTGGAGTAGCCAAGACTGATAGGAGGTGAAAGGAGGACCATGTGTCTCTTACTGTCTAATCAGTAAGAGGAAAGTTAGGAACGGCACATGTCACTTGATCCCAGCTACCCTTACATTCTTGATTTGCTGTGACCTGGGACTTTGACTTTGTTTTTGTCATTTCATCAGACAAATGATTTAATTTCTCCCACTCTGGAAGTGGGGCTGAGATGTGGGAATATGACTTCCTTAAGGAAAGGTGGTAGTTCAGACCTAGATTTTAAAGTCAGCTCTGCATCTTCCTACTTCTTGTGCTTCAATAACGTCACTGCCCTTAAACTGCACAGTGGCCAGCCTCTCAGCCAGGCTCCAGACAAAGGAGAAGGCGTCCCCAATACCAAGCATCAGGCATTTTATCCCACTCTTCCAGAACCTTAGCTATATCCTAGGCCATAAATTAATCAGCAAAAAATATCACATCCCAGCATTCTGCTCTGCTTTACTCTCAATTTCCACCCAGGCAGTTTCCATTAACACTGATCTGCTGCCTGCACAGGTTCTCACTGCCCATCCACAAGCAGCCCAGCCTCCACTGACAAACATGTAGCCAGGTTCTCCTCTGCTCAGGCTGAGTTTGTTTACACCAGTATTTGGCCAATTGCAGTCATAACCTGTGTGCCCCAAGGCACTCCACAGCCACAGCACAGAAAATTGCAGACTAAAAGCTCAGTGTTTAGGCATAAATCCCTGGGCTTTCCCAAGTGTTTCTTATCTGCTTCCTATCAGGCCCAGGCCTTAATCAAAAAATAGTCACTAAGATTACCCCAGTCCTGTTATAAAGCTCTCTCCACACCATAGAGATGCTTTTGGTGCTTTTAATATTTATTAGCTATCACCAAAGCACAACCTTTATACATAGCACCCCAGCCAAAGATATGGTTACAGCCATCTCTAATAGGATTCTGCAGGCTTACTTTAGTTCTCTCCCCTAGCTTTAGACCTACTAACGCACAGTTTCAGCCTTCACACCTGTGTGTTAGCATGTTCCAATGGAGTCAAGGCAAAAGAGGAAAATAGATTTTAAACCATCAGTACCCAGAGGTTAGCTTAACTCGAATTCAGATGTAAGCAACGACATTTTAGACCCAAAAAATTAATCCATGGACTTTTCTTAAATACATCATAACATTTTCTAGCTTAAGAAAATTGGATTAACTCTTATTTGCAAGGTGTAGAAGACTGCTAACCTGAGCATGTTGTGAATTAAGTTGCCAAGACCAAGGAACAAATATTAGAAGATAGGTCTGCAAGTAGGAAGTTTAGTACAAGTCCATGTAGAATTTATGGACAAATCTCCTGCGACACAAAAGCCTTTTACAAATTTGAGCAGGACTCACACTGTTCTTTGCATTTTAAAACAGATTTTTTTCAAAGCATTTTCTTAAATTATAGTTTACATTTAATCTTGAAAGGTACCTCTTTATTCCTAAAAGAATCTTTTTTAAATAGATGCCATGGGCAGTTCCATCTGAATTTTTAACTCCCATTTTATTTATGAAAAAGCAAAATGTTTTGGAAATGTGAAACGCTTACCTGGATTTGTCCCACCCAGCAATTCTCTTTCCATTCCCTCATCATTTTACTCAGCTGGAGCTTTCAGCTTTCTTCCATGGAGATAAAAGATCACCCTGCTTCCTGCAGCTACCTGTATTGACTATTGTTTGCTAGCAGGCAGGAAAACAGAAGGGCAGTCAGAAAAATAGGTTTCCCCCCATCAATCTAACCCCACAAGGCTTAGCTCTGCTAGCAACTTGTTTACTTCCAGAAAGGAATTAAGTGTTCCTAACAACTGCATAAATGACAGAAAGCTGCGAGATAAGAGCCACATCCTCTGCATTAGTCTTGCAGGGATAATCCAGCAGGAAGTAGACATTCCCTCCATCATTTCTAGCAAGAAAAGGGGGCTCATTGGTAGAGCTCACTGCAGATGTGGAGCAAACACCACCTCACCCCTCAAGCCACAAGGCTTTAATGCTGATGAGGGCAGTCCTCATGCTTTCCAGAACCTCAAGGGATAATGACATTTTGGAGTTAGTAAAGCAGAAGGATCTGCCTCCAAGCATTGGGTAGTAGGTGTAAAAATTAGTTTAATGTACAGTAAGGGCATTTCATAGAAGATTAGCTGTAGAAACAAAGTCATATGTTTGTCTTAAGGAAAGAAGTATCTGAAGAAGGGGTAAATATTTGTCTTTTTGTATCTCTCTTTCTTTGTCTAGGTTTTTATCTTACATAAATGAGCACTGTGTACACAAAATACCTTGTGAATACTGTTTATAAACCACAACTGTGTAGAGATAGGGCAAGTAGAAATGACAAGATCAGTGTTCATGTCAGTCAGCAACATAGGGGCAGGCTTCAGCATCTGATGGTGCACAGCATGAACAGCAGCTGCTTATGAAAACTGCAGCTCTTCACCGGGTCACCTCAGAATGACATGCAGCATCAGAGAATCAAAGCAGGATTTGAACTGACTGGATATTCTCTATTTTCCCTTCACTAGTCTGTGTTTCAGTGGAGGAGTTTGACATGAAGGCATACCTAGAAAATTACTAACAGAGTTTGAAGCAGTAGAAATATCCAATAAGATAGGCTTCCTTCTGTGGTAAGCTTCCTTACCTAGCTTTAAAAAGGGTGATTGACTAACCTTCAATGCAACTACAGGAGCATGAAATACCACTAATCTTTCCAAGACTGATTTTCTTTATTCTGACAGCTGTTTTGCCATTATGAAACAAATAATGAGGTTCTTTAGGAAGGGCTTTCAGAACACATAGCATTAAAAAGAGTAAGAATTTTTTCTTGTGTCAATGAAAAATTTCACGTAGCATATTATTTTGCATGTATTGAGTTGGATTTATCCAAAATAAAACCCTCCTGAAACGTTACTTTAATTTCTTGAAATTATATTTTACCCAAGTGTTTATAAAGAGAAACCTGGCATTATATAAACCTGTATGAAATGCAGAGATTCAAAAATCCGTCCCACCTGAAAGTCAGTTATTCCAAACTGTTCCCATCTTCTACACACAGCTAATTCCTTTGCAGTGCTTTTTGTCTATAAATCTCAAAGAGCATCTATAAGCACGAGCCCCTGTTCTCAGCCAGGTGACATTTGTCAGTTCATTGAATGCAGTGCAGTAACTTCTGAGTGACAGCTGCAGGAGTTTACTAAATTGTCCATGTAAAGAGTGGTAAGCACCTTATCATCTGCTCTCCTGATTGAGGTATCATCAGGACCTCTCCCTGGTAAGAAGTAATTCATCAAAATCTAAGCCATCAATAAAAAACACAGTGCAAACATCTGGGTGCTGAGGAGCACCCATCCAAATGTCTCTTAGAGCTTTAACTAGAGGTTTTATACAGCAGAGGTCTCTCCCCACAAAATATGCCACAGGAGTTTACACATTCTCTGCACAAAAGTCTTCTTCTTTAGGCAATTCTTCCTGCTAATTACTTCCAGCAATTATGTAAATACGTAGGGGCAGAGATATAAAAAGAAGAACATGTGATGTCAGTTTCCCATATATTTAGAGTTTCACATTTCAGCTAAAGGAAGGAGAGGTAAACAAGTAGTCCAACAAAAACAACCAAGGGATCATCAAGTATAATATACCAAATATAATGAACACAGCACAACACAGTTGAGGCAGCTATATGTTTGAAAATACAAGACATCCAAATGGAAAACATCAGCTATTTAAATTCTCTTTAACTACCTTTGCTTCTGCTTTTCTCTGTTAAATCAAGTCATGGTTTGGTACTTTAACAAAAAAGGGTTTAATCAGTCTGTTTCTGATGTAGGGAGTAGGTTGAAGTAATGATAGCAGACTGGAAAGATGTCATCTGTTGCCTAGCATTGTTGTGCCAAATATAGGTACCATGTGTTACATTCCAGCCCAAGTTTTCCCAAAGCATCTTCTTCCATAAAGTCCCTTTTGCTTCGGGAAGGCAACACCTAAACACACAGCCAACTGAGAGAGAATAGAATTTCAATTCCATTGAACCTGGTGAATAATTGCCTACCTAAACCATTCTTCTCTGAAAAATGTCTGTTGAGAAAAGGAGGTGCACATGGTGTTGGAAAGTTAAAATGAATAAAAAATAGCAAAGTATTTTTGTTTTTCTAAAGAAAAAAACCCTACATTTATTTTTAAAAGTCAGAAACAAAATGTCACTTCTTTTTTCTCTCAAATATAAAATAAATAACAGCTTGGTAATAAGCTCTCAGAGGACGAAAACATTTGCACTGAAATGTTTACTAGCACAGGGAGTGAAATCTTCATTTAACTGATAATGTAGGAGCAGTCTGCTCCTGGAAAGTTCTAAGAACATAACAGTCAAGCAAGAGGTGGTAGCTTGTTTCTGAACTCATAAAAAAACATTCACCACACATATAAACAAGCTTGGAAAGGTACTGGAGGCTGCCCCCTGATTTTGAATTACTCCAGGTCCATACCCAAGCTACCACCAGTCTGTACACAATCTTCAAAGAGTAAAATGCTTTTGTTATTCAAAATAGAGTGCAATGGAACACGAAACAGCATTAACTTTTCTTTCATAGGTCACAAGACAAATTGCCAGTTATTGACCCACAGCAGGTTCTTACAGATGTCTTTGGTATTTTTCAATGCAAAAGATTCTTTAAGGTACATTTTAAAAACTGACATCTCTGTCTTTCCTCAGATTGTATCTAATTGACAAAGCCCAGACACTGAGCACAATTGTGACCAGAAATAATCTAAATTAATAGGAGAAGGTTTGGGTAAGGTTAAGAAGGTTTAGGAGAAGGCTTAATACAATACTTGTAAATATTTATGAAATTTACAGAGATTCTCACTTTTGATGAAACAAAGTTCTGATCAACTCCCCAGTAACTTCTGGGGTGGAAGAGAAAAGGGAGAGAAGGCAAAACCAAAACTGAGATCCCCTTATAACTGAAAACACACTAAAACAAACAAAAAGCTTGTTTGTTTTAAAAATGCTTACAAAATCCCCATTTGATGCACAAATCCAAATTCAGAATCCTCCCAAGCTAATCCAAAATGGAGCTGATTCTTCCACCCCCATCTGATCTACAATGAGTCAATCACAGCATCAGGAAACTTTATAGGTTTTATAGCTACCTTGCAACACAGACATCTCTCTGGCTTGTTACACTTGAAATTTAGGGTGAAATTTGTGTCTCTAAAAAAAAATTTAAGTTTCAGTTCCCAGGCAGCATAAATTGATAAAACCTTTCATGTAGATCCATTGATTTTCCCCCACAGAACAGCTGATCCTTACCTTCCACCTCTGTTATATGCATCAGAACAGAGAAGTCAAAATATCTCAAACATGTTCACATCCTTTCCACTATCAGCTTTTGATGCAACAATATAGACAGGTACAGAACTGACACAGCCCTGCTACTCCAGACTTTTCCAAAGGCAGACACAGAGATCAGAGGATTTGGTATTGCTTTATCAGGACTAACCACATCCTCTTACCACTGAAGGAGGCAATAGCTGGTAAGATTCCTGCATCACAGGAAGCATCTTCTTGAGTCAGGTACATGGGATACTTTGGTTACCACAAGACTCCAGCATTGTTCCTGTGCTTCTGTCTGACTGTACAGGGCATTGGCCTGGGCTCCAGGGGACTGCAGAGCAGTTCTGTCCTGCTGCTGACCTCACAGGAGTCACTAACTTTGTGCTGCTATTTCACCACAGTGACACGGCCTTAAAGGAGTCCCATTTTTTGTTAATTGTGTTTGGATTTAGAGGTATAGGGTTCTATTCAGGGCATGGGGATCATCCTCATTCATGCAACAGGCTTGGCTCCTGAAGTAGTAAACAAGCTTCACAGCCAAGGTAAAGACATTTCCTGCGCTCTTTTTATTCTCCTTCTGGTGTGTTTTAT
Source organism: Drymodes brunneopygia (assembly GCA_013400955.1). Taxonomy (NCBI): domain Eukaryota; kingdom Metazoa; phylum Chordata; class Aves; order Passeriformes; family Petroicidae; genus Drymodes; species Drymodes brunneopygia. Next base: position 64,814 of record VZTZ01032118.1, read on the forward strand.
CCTGTAATTGTAAAAAATGTGGAATAAGCCTATAAGATACTATTTTTAATGTTTAATCATAATTATTACAAGAAAAGTTAGATTATACCTGAACTAAGAACACAAAAACATTTCTTCTTGCTAGCAGGATGAACTTGAAAATTCTAGTTCTGTGTTTAAAAGATGTAACATTTCAGGATGAGATAAGAATTAGCAGGATCTAGAGCATTAATAGGACACACAGTTCTGATTTCTTATTCATGCAGATACCTTCAGGGCAACTGGGAGCCGGTATTTCCTGAGGTATTTAAAGAGACCATGAAAGCATATTGTTTTTCTTGCTGTGACAGCAAAGCAGTGTTCACAGGCTTTATTTGACCTGGAAGCAGGGGGGAAAAAAAGAATCCAATTGCTAAGTCTGGAATTACTTCTTTTAAAGGTGTAGGAACCAACGAGTCCCCAGTGATAGGGGTTGAATGCAAGTGACATGCTCCTCTAGTCAGGCTGATGGTCTGGGAGTTTGGGTATCAAGTTTAGTTGACATCAATTTTTGGTGCTGGCTATTCTCAGACCAGTGGCCTAAACAAGCATCACCCTGTGCAGCGATCAATCCATCAGAGGGCAATAAGAACAAAACAGAGTTGTACTACAGAACCGGAAAAACACCAGGAAAAACAATACTGCCAGTTTGCAGCAGCCTTTTTAAAAATAAGTTATGCAGATCATTGCCTCAAAAATAACAGAAAACAAGGTAATCAATGAAGCAGAAAAGGAGTGGAAAACCCTGCTCTGAGAAGCCATAAACACTACAGTTACTCCTATGGGAGAATATATCAGTAGGAAATTAGTTTGTTTACTGATGAAAACCTGCAGAGATTAATTACAGGTCAAAGTCTGATATAACCTGTTGTATTTCAGATCACGTTCCCAAGAAAGACTCGTGCCTTCCCTAAACAGTAATTCTGAATGTTGTATGTGGTAGAGGCACAAATCACATTAATACAGTTTATTCATGCGGTTTCCTAGCATGGGAAACAGGCTGGGATCACAGTATGAGATCCAATTTCTTGGCTAGAGAGGTGAGCTCTTTCACAGAGGAGGACAGCAGCAATATGAAAACCTGTAGTTGCTTAATCTCCACTCAAATCATCACCAGTATCTCAGCATACCCTTGATCTTCCTTGCTGGAATGCTGGGGTGAATGCCAGGTGCCTGAGCCAGGGGCTTTGGTGAAAGCAATATGAATATGACCAACAGACCAGAGCACCAAGGCTAAATCCTGAACATGAGCTTGCAAAGTAATCCCACTGATAGAGGAAATGTGCTTACCTAGAAGAAGCACTTTCTCTCTTTTTATGGAAATCTCTGCAATTTTGACTTGGCATCCAAAAAAGCAGAGGGCAGTCTTTCATCTTCATTCAAAGACTGAAGTCTTTTCAGACTTGCCACTGTTGAGCTACCACTGCAACAACAGTGACACAATATAAAAATGTATGTACTTTATTTCAAATGGAGAATATCTCATGAACACTCCAGGATATTAAATGGCATACCAAATCATGTTGAACAAAGCATTGCTCTGACTTCTTTGGTAAAAACTGTTTTCTTCCAGAATCTCATACCTTCATTCCAACCAGGGTCTCAACCCCACAGGTATTTCAAATATCTCCTGTGACATCATAGTCATATTTTTTTCCTACAGCTATTAACAAAAGGAACAGAACCAGCAAACACAAAGAATTTTTTTTTCCCCAAATTGTCAGCTCTCTCTCAGCTCAAGGCCTCTGCCTCACATCGTGCTCTATCTACAGGGGTTATTTCCAGTTCTCAGACACACAAAGCAAATAATTTTGTGGGGACAACACTCTACTTGCTGTTTGGGTTTGAGTTTGGGTTTTTTTGTTCCTTGGGAGATATCCATGCTATACTCTGGCTCTCTTCCCTCCTTCTAAGCAGCAAATTTATGTTCTCTGATAAGAGGTGGCTTGAGATGAGCTGACACCCCTGGAGATCAAAAGTTTTCACATCTTCCTAGGCTGTACTGCACCTTGCTGCCTGGAACTTCTGGCTGTGAATCTGACATATAGTGTAACCACCATTTGGGGGAGAGGAAATCACACTGTAGTAAGAGAAAAGGCTATGGAGTCATGGAGATTGGACCTCAGCAGGAGAGCTGTCCTGCTGTTAGAACACTGAAATTTAAGGGGAAACATTCCTTCTACATCATGCAGAATTTAACTCTTAAATTCGTTGATAGCTCTTGAGAGCCATCTGTGTTGAAGACATTCTGGAAAGTCACTGAATAGAAGAAAGACAGAAGACATGGTACTGATCTGTTCACATTTCACTTTAATTGTTAGATTTCCTTACTTTAGGATTCACTTCTGCTGTTTGCATTATTCAAATAGATATGACTGATTACTTCGACAGACCTATCATGGGAACATTTTATTGCAGATTTCCTTCACTGTTTTATATTAGAACCCTCCATTTTCTACAATGAAAGGCTTGAGGGCTACAACTCTACACCAACAACTTCCTCAAACAAAACAGGATACAAGTGAAGTGGGAGAGAACATAATTTCCCACAGTGGTGCTCAAGGTATGGGCTGCAGCTCAGACCCTTCCAACCTCATCTGACCTTGCCAGACCACTTGCATTCTCCCGTGGGAAAACAGACTGAGCAGAAAGCTAAAGATCATATGCTTTACAGGAACTTAACTGAGAAAGAAAACAACACCTGTTGCAATCAGTGGGAGCTTCTCCAACTGCTTCAGTGAGCTCTGGGAAGGTTTAGGCCAAGAGGACAAGGAGTAGAAACTGCGTCACAGGAAGTTCCACCTAAATCTAAGCAAGAAGGAATAAAGAACTTCTTTACTGTGCAGGTGACCATGCAGTGGTTGCCCAGAGAGGTTGTAGAGTCTCCCTCACTGGAGATATTCAAGGACTGTCTGGATGAAATCCTGTGCCATGTGCTCTAGGGCGACCCTGCCTATGCAAGGAGGTTGGACCAGATGATGCACTGTGGTTCCTTCCAACCTGACCCATTATGTAGTTCTGTTAACTCAAAGTGAAAGATCTGCTGTGTTCCCTCTGGTACCAGGAAAGAAACACACAATCTGCTGCTTCCTAAACCCTCATTTTCTGCTCTACATGGGCTTACTATGTTTACACTTTTGCTGTCTCAGAAATGTCAAGCTCATCAAGAATTTGTAAAACCTCATCACCTGGATGTGTGTGATTACATGGGAAACTCAGCTCACCCAGCTTCTAGACAGCATAACAGCAGGCACAAAATACAACTCAGAAGCTTCACACTACTAATATTGATGTCTACACTGGCTGGACTTGATGACCTCAAAGATCTTTTGCAACACAGTAGATTCAGTGATTCTGCGATTGAAACTTTAAGCCTCTAAACTGACATTTGAATCCTGTCATTAAACACGTCAGTGTTTGTGTGAGGGTCTGAAGGGCACCACCAAGCCTGCCTGAGGTTTCCTGGACCCCCAGAGCTCCTCCTGCCTGCCCATGGGTTCTGATGGTGTTCCTGTCAGCACCCAGCCCTACATCCCCTGAGAGTCCTTAGCTCCCACCATGCCCAGACAGTCTGCAGAGTTAGGCAGGATGACTGTCTCCTTGCTCTACTGGCCTGGCACTTGCAACACCTGAAATCTGTGCTGACTCAGCTCCTGGGTAGCCTGTGACATGACCCCACATCTACACAGAGGAAAGCAGTGTGGCCGCCCAGTCTCCTCTCCAAAATGTCCCAAGTTTTCTTTTGGGGAAAGACAGGCATTAATTATTCCCAGCTCTCTCCTCTGGAGCAGACAGAACAAGCTGCTTTTATCTTGCAACTGTGAGTCACCCCTTTGGATGGTGGCAAAGGGAAGACTGGGGTGATGATGTAATCCCTAACTCTTTTGGGTTCCCCATCTGCCAAGGAGGAAAAAGCAGACTGTACTGCCAGGCAAAGCTTACAGACCATTTGTTCAGGAAGGTATCATGAGGGCAATGGGCACAGATCTGTGACTGAGCAGCCAAGAAGGTAGAAGACAGATGAGCACTGGGAGAGCAGACAGACCTAGAGCTCTCCCATGCAGTACTGGAGATACAAGAGCAATCTCTGCCTGCTTAGGGTAAGGCACTCAAGTACTGTACGCTTTCTCCTTTCTCACCAGTTTCTTTGGCTGTGGAATGGACATAAATAAACCAGAGGCATATTCTTCCCTAAAAATCCTTTCAAGTGGCATTTTGTCTTCCAGACACAGAGAAGAATAAAGGTAATTGTAAAACTAGGTGCCTTTATTATTTTCATATGCTGTGTTTAAAGGCCCGAGTCCCTTGAACATCCCACTCCCATTACTGGCAACCAAAGGCCAGTATCTGTCAAGTGTATCATGCTATTCCCAGCATGTTTTTCCAGATATATACTTTTGTCGACCTGTGAGATGGGAAGGCAGTCTGTCCGAGGAATTCAGGGATTTCTTTGAAGTCCTTGCCATTCCTGGTCCAGTGCCCTAACTTAACTAACATCTTTGGCTAGGAACATGATAGTGAAATCAGAAGAAGAACAAAAGAAATCACTCTTCCCATCAACTTGGATTTCTCTTCCAAAATAATAAATCTGTACTTGCAACAGAACCCTCAGAGTTTACACATTCAATAGATAACTGAAGTAAATAATTATTTGAACTTTTTAAAGTAATTTATTTAAATAGTCCATCGATTTAAAGAACCCATCTGTTATTTAAATTATATACAACCATATGTTATTTTTAAAAAATTGAACATACGTGGCTTTAATCTTTGTTTGGGATTTAATCAACCCTCCCAACCTTGCCAAGAGTATTTTAAATAAAACTTCTCTTTGTAAATCAGAGATTTTAATGAAGCATTACTAGCTGCCAGTACAATTCTTTTAATAACCAGAGACAGGGGTTCTGTCTCATGACTTCAGAAAAGCTAGACAAAAATTGGCCTAAATTACTCTTCAAAGCAGCCCTGAAATATCTTCAGAATCTGCTAAGCATGTTCAAGTTCATTTCAGGAAGATGCCAAGGTAATCTATGATGGGAAAAGAATAATGAAACTGACAGGTCAAAGTACAAGTTGGAGAAAAAATTGTCTCTGAATGCTGTCTTTGTCCCAAGCCACAACCCTCAACATCACTAATCAGGGTAATAGGCCATTCATTGGAAACCCTTTTCCCTCAGCCACATTTCAGTTCCAGGCATGGGAAACAGACTGTCCTCCTCTGGGAGACACCGTGGGGCTGCAGGTGACACAAAGATACCTCATTTTATACTTCTGCATTGTTTCCCAGGCAAAATGTCCCATATCAGAGCTTCACTGGCCAGGTGGTCAGCTCTTTCCACACCATGCCCCCAGGCAACACCCTGAAGTGCTTTACGCTGCTGTCTTCCACGTGGGGATCTCAACTCCTACCTCTTCTGTCCAGATTTAGGAACACATTATCCTGTACAGCTTGCTGTGTCCTGCCAACCAGTTCTCTGGTGCTGGCACTGCTATGTGTCTTCCTTTCTACCTGACTCTGCTCACAATGAAAGAGACTCTCAGATCCAAATGCTGTCACGCATCCTTGAGTCCAAGTGGTGGACCTGCATTCAAGACTTGAAGACATTTTAGTATGGTACATTCACAGTGCTCTTAACCCTTCCCAAACTTTGTAAATGCTGGTATCAGCATAGATTTATTCTCATTCTCATCCCCTTGTACTGCTCTAGCTTTTATTGCAACAGGCTTGAGGAATCCAAGTGACTCCCATCTCCCTTTGTATATAGGGAAAAATCCTGGCAATAAATTTTAAGAGATCAGTGACACAAAGAAGGTTGTGTGAAACTCTCAGTACATGAGTCATCTACAGGACTTGAGTTTTCTGCATACTTCTAGAGGGTTTAAACACCTGTTTCTGATTCTTGCTGCCCTTCTCCTACCATTGCACTTCCCCAGCCATACTGAAATGTAGAGTTCTCTTTTGCTTAGTAAATCAGCCTCTCAGTGGAGTTCCAAAACTGGGAGGTCTAGGAACGTTTTAGAACATTGGGTAGTAGGTACACAGTTCTACCAAAAAGCTGTGGACACTGTTACCTAGATATACTGGACAGTGTACAGTGCATAGTGTCAATACTGTACCATAAAATGCCAATCTTCAGACACTTTGGGTGTCTTTAAGTCACTCACATGGGCTCAGGAGACATGACAAAGGGCTAAGGGCAGCAGTCACCTTTCTATATCTTCGAGGACACATGTCCCTCTAAAGCACTGCCTATTTTGGAGGGGCAGAACCCCTTCAAAATATACACAGACTCAAGGCCCTGTTTGTTCAATGAGATGTGATTCAAGTCCCAGTCTTGAGTGCTAGAATCAAAATTAGCCAAGAATACCCTAGTGTGGCCATTCCTCGCCCACCTCATCTAGACAGGATGAACTCCCGTATTGTCTACTTTCTATTGTTAATCCATGAGAACCCCCATGTGAGTCTCTCCTGAACAAATCTTCCTGGTATCCCTGTTGTCTGTTTGCACCCACTTTGGTGTGGCAGTGGCTGCAGTAGCTCCCAATTCCTGAATACTCTCTGCTGACCCACCAAGCCTTCTTGGTGCTTGGTTATTCAAGGTCTATTCAATCATCATACTTTATGCCACTTGACTTCCCCCATTTTTTTCTGACATATTTTCAGTCTGGTTTTCATCCTCTTAGTTTTCTTCATTGTCGAGTTAAGTGTCCCTTTTGACCACAGTGGTTACAGGCATCTCAAATAATCCCTGTATTTTCTGCTATTCTGCATATCTCGTGCACCTTTGCTCAGAAAGGCTGTGCTAGAACAAATTGAACAATTCCACAATCTCTGTGTCCTGTTCTGCACAGTAGTGAAGAGCAGGTGACTGTGTAAGAATGGAAGAATACATCAGGCCCTACAGGTTACTGCCCTTCAGCACTTCACCAGTTTCCAAAAGTTTATAGGCCAGACAAATCATGAACTACAGCCAATGACTACTAAAAAACTCTCTAAAGATTTGTCTTCCTTGACCTGCCCAATATCCTTCTTGAAACCACATACATTTCCAGCATCCTACAGAATGGATTTCCACACCCAACTGCAAGCTAAATGCAGAACCATCTGCTTCATTTGTATTAGAGCTGCTAACAAATACTTTCTTATCATTACTCTGGATTCTGCACTGGAAAAGGCAGTGAGCAGTCAGCTCCTATTCATCTATTCATCTTCTGTAGGCAACCATCTTCTGTAGGCTTTCCCCTTGTTTCATCTAGTATTGCAAGAAAATCTTAACACAATTTTCATTTAGCTTGGGACATAGCAGTTTCTGTGGTTTTACTATTTTTCCCCACTTCTTGTCCTTATCTGTGAAGTACACCTGAAGCAGAATGCATAGAATCAGAGCAAAAATGTAAAATCCATACCATGGAACTGTTGTCAATAACCTAAACCATGCTAACCCACAAATATGATCTTCAGCATGAAATGTGGCATATGCAAAGAAGAGCAGGAAATAATAGGAGTTTTCTTTCTGCAGAGTTGTTCCAGGCTGTGAGTGGACAGTCTGAACTCTGAATTCTGTTTCTCTAACTCTCAATCCCCTGTGACCAATGCCACACGTCATCTGTAGATAATACCAAAACTGGGGCCAGCCCTCGTCTACTGCTAGAAATGGGCATGCCTGAAGCATGGTGTGCCTGCATCCCTAAGTGTCTTCTGAAGAACTAGCAAAAAGGAATGGGTTTCTGCCTGCCACACAACAGACAGTGTCAGTGAAACAAAGAAAATGAAAGTTGTTGAGAAATTTTCTGGAGTAGGCACAAGGCCTTGAAAGCAAAGCACCTTCAGTTGCCCAACAATTTGCCTCAAAAAGACTTGTTTAACATGGGGCAGCCAGAATACTTAAACTATTTTCCCATGGTCTTTTCCATATATAAGCACCAGGTTTCATGAGAAAAGTGAAAGGCTGTGGTGGTCACTCTCCAAACTACTTTTGAACCATGTAAGTTCCAACTCCCACTGAGAGACCAGACTAGTAATTTTAATATACTGCTTAGGAGGTTACTTAAATGACATTTCCACTGAAAAGACACTGTTACATTCTCATTACAACCTTGTTCATCAAGTTATAAATAGCTCCAAAGAGGCAGAGCATGTAGTTATGGAAAAGCCTTTCAAAGCTGAGGAAATAATGTCACTTTTATTCAGTAATAAAATTAATAGAATTATAAAATTAGACTTGTGCATAATTCAGGTTATTCCTAATATAACTTAGTCATTTTTAGCCACCTGTAAAAAGAGAGGGCTGCAGCTTAATTGGAAAACTTTCTCCTTTTATTTTTCTCTTTGTGTATTTGCAGAGTATGCAAATGTGCTCTACTAAACAGAGATTAAACCTATTTTTAGTCGTGGCAAAATACAAAAGTATGAAATTACCACTTTTTTAAGGTTTGATGTCACACTAGAAAATTCCCTTCTCATGGCCATAAGGAAGAGAGTGGGAAGAAAACAATTCCAAAATGAGCAAGTTGGGAGCCTCAACTGGAGAAAAATCTGCCCAGACCTTCCAAGAACAGAGATACTTATCATTAAGTGGGAAAGGCAGCACAAGAAAGGGTACTCAGAGAAAAGGGCTTGGAGAGGGGGAAAGAAGCCCAGGGAATGGTATTTGTAATTTCAAACAAAAATTGACTGCTCAGGATAATGCTCAGCAGCTCAAGAGGTGTTTCCCAGTTGCTTTCAGGAGTGATGGCAGAGGAAGACCTGCACAAGCCAGATGTTTTCATCACTGTAGCACTCATGTGTTTGTGAGCCAGCACTTAGGGTCTTCTACTGATCTGGAGGCCACCAAGGTAATACAGAAATTTAGCTGACTCCTTTTGTCTCTCAGATTTGGAGAAAGAGGTTCAGATATACAGAAAGAAAAATGCTCACCTGATGCAGTCCTGCAAAGCCAGAGTGGTGATTTGAGCTAGCAGGTATATTGGGGAAGGCACATGAGCTGCTAATCTGCTGGAATTGGCTGTGAAGCTGTAAAAGTGCCCATAAAACCTGGCATCTTTACAGACTGAATAACAAAACAATGGTCAGCAGCCCTTTTTTTCACTGTTCTTCACCAGGCAATTACTCCTCCTTTAAAGAAGGGAATTTTCTGAAGTGCATAGATCCCAGTTTCCACACTGACAGAAACTCGTGTTAAGAGGTAGAAATCGAGCCACCCTTCCTTCTCTATTGCAATTTCTTAATCTTTTCAGCAAAATTGAAGCCACTAAAAGAGACACCTAAGGTACACTTATAAGGCAGATGTCCTGATACCTTAAGCAGACAAGGATTCACCTAGCTGTCTATCTCAACTTATTTCAGCCATGGGCAAATCCAATATATAAAATTCCTACAGGCTTCTTGAAAATAAGTACCGTTTTAGGGAGTAGAAAATTAGAGCTCCCATTGCTATAAAACCAGAGGCATAATTCTAACAATTTGTTGTTCTGTGAGTCAGCCCATCAGCCTGCGTGGGTTTGCCAGCCAGCCAGGACAACAGGAGCTTCCACTATCCCCGCTGGACAGAAAAGATCATTCTTGCTCTCAGTAAAAACAATAAATCACGTTGGCACAGAAGGTTAGACGTCTCTCATGTTAAAGACCTAGAAGGGAAGGAAGAGGTGCAGCTAATTGGAAAATGACAATCAGGAACCTGAGTGCACTGACAGATTCTGCAATCTCTTGCTCTGTGCAAATCCAGCTCTGGCATGGTACAAGGTTCTTACTTGGGACTGCTGGGTAGAAGCTGGATGAAAAGGGCTGTGAAAAGCCTCATGTGGTATTTCCAGCTGCACAACCTTCACCCCTCAGCCTGGGAGCAACACTGATCCTTGCCTAAGCTGTTTGGTAGATGCACTTGTGCCCTGACCATTTATCTTGCCGGCTCTGACCACGTACCTGTCTAGACTTGAGACCTACCCAGTCACTGTGAATTTTTCTGCCCTTCAATGGATTCTTCTTGGACTCTAGGTACTGCCCTCCTTCTTCAGGTACTCACTGTCAGGGAAATTCCTGCCTTGCTGTGCTCACCCTTAGCTCCTGGATTTCCTTCCCTTGTGAGAGCGTCCCCCTCTTGCTGCTCTTTGGACAACAAGAGAGCAAGAGGCATCATGAAAATTTCCCCTGATCACCTCATTTATAGTTTCATTTCGCCAATGAATATTAAGGTCTTATGAAAGGTGGAAGTGTGTCTCATGCCCTCCTCACATCAGTCTCTCTGGTTTTCTCAACATTTCCCTGAAGCATACTAGTGTTTTTGAGTTTATACAGCAGAAAATTTATTCACTATTAGAAAACCTTTTTCTGTATAGAAATACAGAATAAAATAGGGAAAACATGTTGTCATGATGTTTACAGCTGAAAGCACAAGTTGGGTGTTGGTGGGGTTCATTGCTGAAGGATTCTGTGAGTCCAAAAAGTTGGCACATATTTAAAGGAAGAATAGTTAGGCATTTGTGTGAGTTTAAATGGAAGAACTCCATCATGTTCATGGATTTTCCTGAGCAAAAAATAGCAGGAAGATGGGAAATTCTCAAGGGAAAAATCAGATATTTGCTCAGCTTTGCTTAGCTTTGTACATGTTTAGAGACAGGCTGCTCAGCTGGGATGGGCCTTCATCTGAGGTAGCAGTCATACACTTATGCTCCTATATTATTGTACTTAGATTTGCAACTGAGAAATTGAATTGGTCTGCAGAGAGTAGACACATCTAGTAAAACGAAATCAATTACAGTCAAAAAAAAAAGAACAAAACCAAACAATTTTTTGTGCAAAATCGGTATTGCAGTGGAAAAATTCTGATCATTTTTAACAGCTTGAAGACACATCAGCAGACAGCAACAACAGCTTAGCAACTGTGATCAGAATGCTTGTCTTTCAGCTTCCCCCTGAGGATGAAAAAGTATGTAAATAAGACCAAGTCATTAGTCATGGCTAAATAACATAAACTGTTATAAGAATACCCCATTGTCCCTTCTAGGAAGAGTGTAATTCCTGTTTGACTGAAAAACCTGTAAAAGTAGTAGGAACACAATGGAAGGCAGAATAACACTCTGTTACCAGTTCTCCTTGCCACTGGCAAACTGAATTGGGCATTGCTGTCCAGATATAAGCCTGAGGCTCCTAAATCATTGCTCCCTGTTGTCTGTGCATCTAATAAACACCTTCAATTAAAAGCAATATGAAGATTCAAAAGAATAATAATTTAGCCTTCAACTGTCATGTAATGTCCCTTTTTCACACCTGAGTTTCATTTCCAGTGTATCCCACTCACAAAAGCTCATGGAAAAACACAGTGATCACATAATTATTTGTGATATTCCCATGTGGGTTCATCACAACTCTCCTCAGCAGCAGGTGGGACATTATGGCAGGTCACCCACTAGGAATTCCTAAGTGGGTGTTGATCCTGGGCAAGGTGCCACCTCCCAGCTGAGGGATTGAAACTAGCAGATAGCTTGCAGGGCACTTACTGAAGACTCCCAGTGGCAGGAGTTGCTCCTCAACACTGAGTCCAGCTCTGTTCTGCTAAGCAACTTTTCTCTTTCTGGCCCTGCTTCAAGGTCACTTGAAAGTCAAGCTGGGAAACAGATCCCATGGGGGCACCTCCTGCTCTGCCTTATCCCTGTCCCCAAAATCTGCTCTGCCTCACTGAGTCCAAACAGTATGAGAAGGAATACAGCACCCAGCCTTGATTTAACTTGCTGTGTGATTTCAGTTGCCATGAAACACCATGAGGATTAGTTCCTTGGAGAAAGCAGACAAAAAACAAGATTAAGTGTTTCATGACAGGTAGCAAGACTAAAAAGCACAGTTTAAAGGTCTAAGATTTTAATAACTCTTATCCTCTAGAATTCCCAGTAGGGCTTCTGTCTGCTGTGATAATGCAAAAACACCCTCAAAAAAATAAGTATGGAAGTAAACGAAATCACAGTAGCAACTTCTGTGTCAATGAAGAAAAAAGAAGAAAATCGTGCACAGTGCTCCCAAGCTGAATTACTTAACAGTTAATAACTAACACTTGCTGCTTATTGCATAAAAGTGCATAGAGATTCTCTCTGCTCTAGGCTCAGGAATGACACTGTGTCATGGAGAAAAACTTTCTAATGTAAGGCTCTTCTTTAGTTACCATTCAGATATATTTGCACATGGAGGACAAAGGAGCAGAGCAGCAATTTCCATACAAAAACCAATTGTACTCACTTGCACTCACTGGCTGAATGGCTTCACTTCCCAAATTTATCTTTTTAGAAAGCAGCATGTGTGCATGTGTGAGTGTGCTTGTGTGTGTTTTCATGTGTGCATATACCAATACACACCTAACTGAAAAGATGCAAGAGCACAAGATTTGGTAGGTGGCTGCACAGATGCTCAGCTGACTTATCAGCACACATTCCTGACATAAATTTTCAGAGGAAAGCTCTTTCTTTTACATACCCCATTGTGCCAACTGCTTTTGGAAAGAACTGTTTGCTCTTTGGTCATTTGAGATTAGCTCAGTTGGTCAGAGCATGGTGCTAACAATGCCAGGGTTGTGGGTTAGAGCTGCATGTGGGCCATTCACTTAGGAGCTGGACTGAATGATCCTTGTGGGTCCCTTCCAACTTGAAATATTTATGACATATAACATTATTTTCTTACAAGAAAACAATTTTATTGGTAAAAGCTGTTCTCATGAGAACTTCTTGCTGCTCTGCTAAAGCAAGGCCATGCAGGTGTAGCCATCACTGGCACCTGCAGCTGCAATGGGCTGGCTGAATTTATCCTGCAGCCAAGGGACTGTGCAGCACAGCACGTGCTCAGTAGCTGTATCACTACCTCCACAACATACAGTGGTCCTCTGGATCAACATGTCCTGCTCCTTTCCTCAGATACAGTTCACCTTTCTCAAAGGTTTGATGATTTAATGATTACGTTAGCAATCCCGACAGGCTCAGACCTCTATCACAGCACCTCCCACACACTGTGTCCACTACCAGTGCAGCACTGGGCCTTGCTGCAGGCTCCCAAACAGCGGCTACTCAACCTGGTATATGGCTACTCATGCCTTAAAGCCAGGGCCAAATGGGCAAACATGGCCTGTTCCAGATCACTGAGTCATCAAACACAATGCCTTTTGCACAGTTCCCAACACACCATCCAACCCTAGAATCAGCTCTGCAGGTTCACCTGCCTTCCTACTCTCACACACTTCCCTACTCCCAGTCCATGACTGATGGAGTCACAACTGAATTGCAACATTATATTTCTTGCTCTAATCAAGCCTACCTGCCCAATACCAAATAAAGTCACATCACTGTATCTATTGCTTGTTAGGAATATCCTCATTTTTAACTTCTGTAGAGACATAAAAGTCATTCAGTTGTTCTGTTTTAAAACTCCTGAAAACATATTGGTTTCTAACTTCAGATGAAGGCAAACCCATTTTCTGGGGTTCTTATCTCTTGCTAGACTATTAGAATCTAAGATATTCTTGGTCTCCTTTCTTTCCTTCTTTCTTTCTTTCTTTCTTTCTTTCTTTCTTTCTTTCTTTCTTTCTCTTTCTTTTTCTTTCTTTCTTTCTTTCTTTCTTTCTTTCTTTCTTTCTTTCTCTCTTTCTTTCTTTCTTTCTTTCTTTCTTTTCTTTCTTTCTTTTCTTTCTTTCCTTCTTTCTTTCCTTCTTTCTTTCCCTCCCTTCCTCCCTCCCTCCCTCCCTTCCTCCCTTCCTCCCTTCCTTCCTTCCTTCCTTCCTTAAGACTGGATCTATCCGTGATATGTATGCACATCCTTCTGACACTGGCGTCAAGAACACTGACCCATATTGCTCCAGTTTCCACTGACCTAACCCATTCCCAGATGGGTTTTTTTGCCTCAGTGAGCCCTTCACCACAGGTCCCGACATAGCACTGTCATATGGCAGTGGCCCCTGCAGCATTGCCAGGCAGTGACACTTGGAAGCATCTTCCTGTCTGGTATATTCTCCAAGTTTCTTTCTAGTGGGACCTGGGAATCTAAGCAGGACCTAAAGTTCTACATATAGGCCTCAGTGTTCATAGGACTACTTCTCACTGGCCTTGTTCTCTCTTCAAACAGTAGCCCGGAGAAACATGCGCTTTGCTAAACAAAAGCAGAAACAATACAACTGAAGAGTCTGACTCCAGACACCAAGGGATTGTCTTTGCCAAATCAGGATTCTGAAGCCCCTGCAAGTGGCCTTGACTAGAAGCATTCATGGAAGTCTTTCTACGAGGTCCTACAGCACACTCTTTTTTTTAAAAAAGATGGAACTATTTTCTTGTGATCATGATAGAGATCGAAAGCCAGGAGAAACACAAGCCCTAAATGATTCAGAGTGGGGAAAAGCCCAAGCAAAACAAAACAAAACAGCACTAAAAACAAAATACCCCATCACATAAACAAAAACAACAAACACCCACACGTACATATGCACACACACAAACTCAGAAAGGATTAATCCTGTGTGCTGTAGCTGCACCATGGTAGAGTTTTACTAGACTTGGGGAAATATCTGCTAATGGCAGTAACAGTGAGAGTCAAACACTGCCTGCCTGGTTAAAGATGATTCCCATTAGAAAAAGTGGAAAGGGAACATTGGACAAACAACTGTCCGCACTGCTTTAGAAAGAATCAATTCTGTCTTGAAAAGCTACAGGCTAAATCAGCTCTGGTCTGACCTTATAGACCAAATATCAGTCATCCCATCCACATGCCTTTTGACACCATAATGCAGACCACGAGCTGCATTTCACACTGGGATGGCTGCCTGATGAGATCCCAGTGTTTGTCAGCACGTCCTGTGTACACACAGGCAGGAGCTAAGTGCTTTCACAGCAGACCAGCCCAGACAATAAAGCCCTGATGCAGCCTCATCTTGTGGCACTGTGAGACTGCAGCTTGATTTGCACGGCCAGCATCAAGCCAGACATGCTCAGGCTTCCCTCCACAGTGCTTGCCTTACCTCAGGGGCCTCCTGTGTGGAACTCAGCGGGCAGAGTACACAGTTATGACATCTCCACTGTCAGCCCTATACCCTGTCTCTTATCATCCCATGCCTGTAGTCCTCCTCTTCACAACATCCTCTGTCTCCATTTCTCAAGGGTTCTGCTGTCGTACCAAATCTGGTTTCCTCTACACTACATCATCATGTTAGTGATTAAACCACGGAAAGCTAAGAAAAAGTGGGGGAAAAAAGCATCTGATAAATCAGAAAAATTCTTGTTACAACAGAATTAGTTGAAATAAACTGCAGGCACACCTCTTTAAGCTGAGGTGAAGTAAGCCTGACAGTAACTTACTACCAAAGGCTAGTAGCAATGGCAATACCAGATTATAGGACTACACAGTAAAGGAGTACAACATAACATCTCGAAACACCTCTTTGATCAGAAGGTTGTCTGGCCCAGGGTCTCATCTCATATGGTGGCCAGAAATGGACAGCAGCAGAACAGTTCAAAACCAAAGGAAATAAGAAGCTATCCTTTCCCAGAGTATTCTTTCAGTCCCCTAAAATGTGTGTGTCTGGGCTTCCAGCAACAAAATCTACATTTTATTTCAGGCAATGAAATCTACGTGTCTTAAGGCTGCTGGCATGAACAGTGGAGGGAAGATGATAGCTAAGGAGCAATCTCAAATTTGCTTATATTTCTCTCAGGGGTGGAAAGTAATAACAACTCTGTCACTTTCCTGGGTCAGCGAGGTCATCGAAAAAGGACCATTTGGAGTTCTTCTAGCACATTTTTCTTTGTTGTTTCATATATATATATATATATATACCTAGACAGGGCCAGAAGCCACACACAGGCTCTTTGCTGGATTTAACCCATGTGCAGTTTGAGGACAGAGTGCTCCCAACAGGCAGCAGCACCTCAGCAGAGAAGACAAGCAGAAATAGCCTGGGCCTATATTTCGCTGTTAAACTGCAGATATTTGCAGACAGAATAACCAGTCTTTGAAGATCCCAAGCTGCTGAAGTCCCAATCTCCTCCTCTTTTTTCAAAGCACATTCAATGTTTCAAAATTTGCTTTCAGAAGGAATGTCTCTGTGTGACTCAAATCACAAATGTCTCTCATTTTGTGTCTTTGTTCTCAGGCAACAAATGATGTCCTGGGAGGAACACAACTTTTAGTTCTTATAAAAGCAGCTTGATACAATCCATGAATTAGGTGGTTTATATCCAAAGGAATTTCATATATCAACCCAAGTATCAAAAGTCACAACCATAGCGGGATAATGCCCTCAATATAAAAATACAATAAGGTGTGGTGGTTGTCATGGTGACTTTACATCACACTGGGCACTTGCAGCAACTTGAGAATAATGAATCAGAAGTTGAAATGTAAGGTGCTGTTTCAGAGGGAGATATTCTTAAAAACCACTTTTTCTTTGTGTTAAATAAATTCCCTTTTTTCAGATTGTCTGTTCTGATTTAGTATTGTGGCTTAAAAATAATAGAATGAATGTACTTGAAACCAAATCCCCTATTTTATAAAGAAGAAAATCCCCCCTTTATGCTTCCTGCCAACAGATCTCATCTTCCTGAGTCTATGAGTTTTCACAAAGTTTGCCTTTTCAAAAGACTTCAGGGACCTCTTGTATTTCTTGCACACAACATAAAAATTTATTGCATAGCTCAGTTGAAGAATACTAAAGTATAACAAATAATAGTTCCTTTTGAAAGAATTGTCAAGATTTTTTGAGTTGGAAAAGTGAGAGGGACCCTGAGGACAAACTACTCTTTCCCTTCAGAGAAAAGACAGAGATTTGTGTACAGTGGTGTTAGGAATCAATCGTAACAGTTTCAACTGTACTATGAGGGTGACCTTGGGACTAATCCAGACTTCCGTAACGATGCATCTCCTTGAAAAATTCACCAAGTTGCTAAATGTCCTCTAAACAATTTCACTGAAGATATGTGTCTTTCTGTGTTACCAGAACTCACCAGGGTGTGACTTGGTTTCCTGACTGGCCACTGCAGGGTGATCAAAGCTAATGTTGCACAGGTGGAGAGGCTCCTGCCATGGCCACAACAGCTGCATGTTTGTCCGACATTCACCAGTGTGGGTGAGGCTGCTACCAGGAACACAAACACAGCACAGAAATCTCTCACTGAATATAGGATTGAGGATCACTATTTGCAAGCTGTTGAGGAACATATTTAGTTCAGGTAGCTCAGGTTGCAGCTGCAGCGGGAGCTGCAGGTTGAGCTCTGGGTGCCAGCCCAAGGCATGAGGCCAGGAACTGCCATCCCTTGGCACAACAAAGGGCACAGGGACCTGTGGCACCAGCCAGGAAAACAGACACTGAGGCACTGCAGGAGCCAAGGACTCAGTAGGAAAATGGCAGACTTCCACACATACAGACTGTGAGGCATAAAAGTTCAGGGTTTCCTTTGTTTGGGGTCCCTCCTTGGAGGCACCAGCTCAGGCTGTGATTCTTTTGCTGCATGAGGATTAAATTCAGGATCCAGAGGTCTGAGACTCTGCTGTGGGAAACATGGGGTCAAGCCAGTAAGGAAACCGTGTCTGTTTGAGTGTGGGGTGTGTAAGGAGGCAAATAAGGCACCCATCATGTCACTGGATACTCTCATTGCAAAAGGGCCTCGGTCCCAGCTCAGGTGGTGAAAGCACAACTGCCAGAATGGTCCGTGGATGGTCAGATATGGAAGTTTCCTTAAAAAAGCCAGTGTTAATCTGATGCTGTATGTCCTAACAGTTCTGTATAAAAAAGTAACCTCTCCAGTGGTGTGGTGCAATGAGTAGGAAAAGGAGAGCCTCACCTTGTGTTCTTTCACCCAATGCTGGGTGACCAGTGCAGAGATGAAAGGAAAGATGAGGCTGAGTCCTTCACAGAGTTGTGATTCTGTTCCTGAAGACGCCTTCAATACCCATGTCCTTTCCTGGCAGGGATGAAATCAGGGACATACAACAGGTTGTCGGCATGTGTGGGAGCAGCTGTTTCCCAAAATATCCCCAAACTGAAACATTCACGCTTAAGTTGCCTTGGCACTTGACTTGTCAAGATGCAATCATCCAGGGAGATTTTTCAGGCTCCTCACAGGAAGGGTAGAATAAACCTATCCTGTTGCAAAGTGGATGCTAAGGGTCAAAACAAATATCTCACAGCAGCAACAGAGTCAGATGGAAGGAAATGAGGTCACCCAACAGTTTCCATACTGGAATTCTGTTTTGAGCCCTGGCTCAGAGCATTGACTGTTTTGCTAGTAGTGAAGCCACAAACTGGTGTCAGGATTACACTTACCTGGGGAGTGATTTGCCAGGTCCAGTACTTTGCTCTGGCTTGTGTCAGGGGAAGTAAGAAGCAGTGGGGACACAAGCCTGCCGGGAGCCAGCCTCAGTCAGAGATCACAAGTCCACCACTGCAGGAAAAAGCTTCTAATTCAGTAGGAATTACACCGTGACCAGTATTACAGGATCACAGAATCACCAAGACTGGGAGAGATCTTCAAGATTATCTGTCCAACCATCAACCTAGCACTACCATAATCACCCCAAGCCATATTCAGATGCCAGAAGTGCCACATCCACTGCCAGTTGAACACTTACAGAGAAATTGGCACCATCACCTCCCTGGGCAATCTATTCTAACACCTAACCACCTTTTCCATGAAAAAAGATCTCTAGTGTCTAATCTGAACCTCCTCTGGTGCAACTTAAGACCATTTCCTCTTGCCCTTTCACTTGGGACATGAGATTGACATCCTTGTTGCAACCTCTTTTCAGACGGTTGTAGAGAGAAATGAAACCCCCTCAGCTTCCTCCAGGCTAAACACTCTCAGGTCCCTCAGCTGCTCCTCATGAAACATGTTTCCTAGACTCTTTACCACCTTTGTTACCTTTCTCTGTACATGCTTCAGCACCTCAATGTCCTTCTTGAAGTTAAGGGCCTAGAACTGGACACAGAACTTGAAGTGTGGCTGCACCAGTACCAAGTACAGGGGGACAATCAGTGCCCTGGTCCTGCTGGCCACACTATTGCTGATACAGGTCAGGATGCCATTGGCCTTCTTGGCCCCCTGGGCACACTGCTGGCTCTTGCTCAGGACCTGGCAATTCGCCCTGTTGAACCTCATACCACTGCCTTGGCCCAAAGATCCAGCCTGCCCAGATCCGTCTGTACAGCCTTCCTGCCCTCCAGCAGAGCAGCACTCCCACACAGTTTAGTGTCACCTGAAAACTGAGGGACACTCGATCCCCTCATCAATAAAGATACTAAACACGACTGGTACCAGTACTGTGCCCTGGGGAATACCAGTAGAGACCAGCCCCCACCTGGATTTAGTTCCATTCACCGCCACTCTCTGGGTCTGGACTTCCAGCCAGCTTTTCACCCAGAGAAGAGTACACCCATCCAAGCCATGAACAGCCAGTTCCTCCAGGAGAATGCTGGGGGAGTCAGTATCAAAGTTTCTACTGAACTCCACACAGAGAGCACCCACAGCCTTTCCCTCATCCACTAAGTGGGTCACTTTGTCAGAGAAGGAGATGAGATTGGTCAAGCAGGATCTGTCTTTCCTAAATCCCATGGGCCGACTTCTCAAGCTTGTCCGGGTCCCTCTAGATGGCATTCTATCCCTTAGGGTTTTCAACCACATCAATCAACTTGGTACTATCTGCAAATTTGCTGAGGATGCACTCAATTCCTTTGTCTATGCCATTAGTGAAGATATTAAATAATGCTAGTACCAGGATGGATCCCTGAGGGACTACTTGTCACTGATGTCAGTTGGGACTCTGACCACTACACTCTGGATGTGACTGTCCAACCACTTTCTTATCCAATAGTCCTGTGGTAGTTTGAAAGCAAATCAGTGAGAGACTCAAAGTCAGAACTACAATTTAATAGAAAAATTAAAATAAATGCAATAGTACAAAAACACTGACAGAGTCAGAATACAACCTGATACCCTGTTGGTCAGGGTGTTGGTAGCAGTCCAATTAAATGGTGGCTGCAGTCCTCTGGGAGTGATAGATGTGGTTCTGCTGAAGCAGTGATCCTGTGGAAAGGCGTAGTTCTCCTCTGAAGATCCAGAGGTGCTGTAGAAGGGTCTGGTCTTCCTCTGGGAATCCAGTGGAAAAGTCTGCCTGTGATGTTTCAAATCTCCAGTTATATCCAGATAGGAATGCTTGTTTCCTCCTCCGGGGTGGAGCATCTCACAATGGGACAGTGTAGTTTTATCAGTGGGACTCAATGGCCCATTAACAGAAGATATCCCCTGGAACCATCAGGGATGAGTCATGAGGGGAGTGAGGCACACTGCCCCACCTGGTTTTAACAGCTTATGAAGATGGTGGTAGAATACACACTGTTGCAACCTAAGACAAGTCCATTCATCAAAACCATGTCTCTCCAATGTAGAGATAAGAATGTTGTGGGAGGCCACCTAAAATGCTTTACTGAAATCCTGATAAATGACATCGATAGCCCTTCCCTTGTCCACCAGTGGAGTCATTCCATGATAGAAGGTCAGGCAGGACTTTCCCTTGGTGAAGCTGTGCTGGCTATCTTAAATTGCCTCCCCATCCTCCACATGCCTTAGCACAGCTTCCAGGAGGATCTGTTCCATGATCTTCCCAGGCATAGAGGGGAGGCTGATTTGCCACTGTTTCCCAGGGTCCGCCTTGCTACCCTTTTTAAAGATGCATACAGTGTTCCCCTTTTTCCAGTCACCTGGGACTTCATGTGGCCAGTATTGAGCTTTGGTCTGGTTCCCTGGATCTTCATTCTGACCGCTCTTAACAATAGACTCTAGCTCCACAAACTTGTAACCTAGCACGAGGTCAGATCTCTGCAGGTGTACCATCCAAGGCTACAGAAACAAGACACAGAAGGGCACTTCACAGATCATCAAAACCAACCCAGCTATCACGGGAAAATATACTACTGAATCCTCTTCTAATTCTACAGAAGGGAAATGAGCCTCATGTCGTCTCTCACTATTTTCTTAGCCATGATCACAGTATCTAAGAACTGACAAACTAACTGCCACAAGACATTGCAGAGAGAACAGAATAGCTTGATTCAAGGCCTACATCACAATCAAAATGATCAGAGTCTGGAATTAAATCTGGTTATGAGGTCATGTGTCAAAATCTGGGCTTAAAAGAAACCACTCATTTACTTCTTACTTTCTGCTACCATCAACACACTCCTTGATTGTATCAGCAAAAAGCATGCTTTCAGACACAAGAAGAATTAGAATCAGGAGGGTGGTCTGGGTTAGTGTCTTGGACAACTGCTTCAGCTTTGAGTCCCAGTCTACACCAGCTTAATGTGTTTGTGAAATCACAGCCCACATCTCAAGGGTTTATCTAATATAAGAAATGTCCGTACAAGAAAGACAGAAATAGAGTGTCTCTAATAGGTATATTTTAGAGCACCAATTCACTTCCACAAATTAAAGTGCCAATTTCAGACAACTACTCAAAGCTACGTGAGGAAGCACAAATCTGTACAAGGCTATCACAAAGGCAGTGAATGTCCTCTAAACAACAACTTAGATCAGCACCAAGATTCCCAATCTGCTGTGTTTAGCTTATTCAAACTCTACCTTCACATGGAAAGTGAGAGTAAAGGATCAAAAAAGGTTTTGATAAACCTTTTATTGGACTTCATAAATTTTCATAACTCTTTGGTCTTGTAAACTACGTGCAGCAGTTCTAAACATGCACCCTTAGCTTCTCCAGATAAGTTTACCCAAGTTCATGAGTTATGAAATGACTTTTCAACACACTGCTTTTGAGCTTTATCATGTAGTCTATACTAAAGAAAGAGATCTTTTTCTTCTCAAAGTCCATTCTGTCATGGCAGTTTTCAGGAAATAATTTAATTCAGCTGCAGCATTGTGCTCCTGAATATTCCTTGCTTACTGAGAATTTTCTCTTCAACGCAGGCAGTTTGACTGAAATAGTTGTTTCTGACTTTCCTGTAGGTTTAAAATATCTGTGACTGGTAGCTTTGTAACACTGCACTTAGACAGGCAGAATACATGAGAAGAAAAAAATATTTTTAATTAGAGCACAATACTGCAGGAAAGGGAATGTTTTGGGACAAGTCTTTCTTCACATTAGGACAATCATTTCAAGAGACAGAACACAACAGAGACAGGAAAGGGAGAGAGAGAGAAGGGGCAAGCAGCGTTGATAAGAGGAGAAAGAGAATGGAAAGATGAGGGGCCAAAGAGTCTGTGATAGGCTGACAGAGGAAGATAGAGACATAGGTTAGAAAGAATGAAAAAGTGAAGAGAAAAAGACAGACTGAGAAGGAAGAGAAAGGCAGACAACAGACAGAGAGATCTAGAGCGGAGGAGAGGGGGAGACAGAAAATTAATACACCACAGCAAATACTTTGGCATTCCCTTTTTATCAAGTAATATCTCTGTAATTTGCCCACATTCCTTCATAGATGGCTGAGAGTTTATTTGTTATTCTAATTATTTCTCTATATTTCAACAATTTTCTACAACACATTTTGTGTCAACCTATCGAAGTTCAACCTCTTTTTTCATAAATACTCCTAATCAGCCTTCAAACTCCATTTATGGAGATTAATTTTTACTTCTATATGTAATGATCTATTTTTAGATCTGTTTCTTTTCAGAGATCAATTGTGCATATCATCTGAAATTCTCATAATTTCTATTCATTATTTCAGTCACCCAAGAAAAAACTCAAATATTCCTATAGGGCCTTCAGGACTAATCAAAGAGGGCTGTGAATATCTCCAGTGAATCAAGATTAGGTACAGAAACTTCAGAAGCATGTGCCAAAATAATGAGGTTTTCATTATCACTTCATAGATGATTCATGAAGTAGAATGGGGGGGGAAAATGAGTTCCCTTTATTCTATAGATTTTACACTGTAAATATAATTATTTACTCATATCTGGAAGATACAGTTCTGGCAGGGAGAAATAACAGGCAGATATTAAAGAGCGTTAAAAGGAATATCAGCTCCCTCTATGGAACATAGTCAATAATTCAGAGGAAATATTATAGTTGCTGAAATTTATTTTATTTTTCTGTTTGCAAATTGCTTTGAATAGCTTATAGATAATTATAGTTAAAGTAATATTCTGCCCATCTAGTCCAGTAATAGAGATGGCTTTTTAGGCCTGAGATTTTTCTTCTTTTTCTTTTTTTCACAGTAAACAAAGATATTGAGGAATCTGGTTTTGGTCTGGGTTTTCCTTCAAAACATAATCTTATGATATTTTTTGAACTATTTTAGGCCACAAAACCATATATACAAGAAATCTTTTAATCTGCCAGGGTAACTAACCTGAAGCATGTCAGGAGTGACTGTAAACCTTTGAGGCAAGGGTCAAGAGTTGTCTTTGTAAGCAGACTTGCCAGCCTAGTGAGGTGTGCTGTAAGCCAGCTGGACCTAGGAGGGTTAACCTGAAGGGAAGAGAGGGCACAAGGGGCTGACAAATGGGGGTACAGCATGACTCAGAGGTGAAGCTCTCTGGCATTTCCACTGTAAAAGCAGTCTGACCTGCAGCCCATCACAAATGCTTGTACACTAATGCATGAAGCATGAAGCAAGGGGAATTAGAAGACTGTAAACATAGCATGCGTGCTAATAATGCCAAGGTTGTGGATTTGATCCCTTTCACATAAGTGATATGGGCCTTTCACTTAAGGGTTGGACTTGATGATCCTTGTGGGTCCCTTCCAGCTGAGAATATTCCATGATTCTGTGAAATCAGCAAGTGTGGTACAGTAGTAGGTGTCTGCTATCATTTGATCAGGAAAAGGAGACAGATGCCTTATTCAGGCATCTCGAGAAAGCCTCACCATCAAAGATTCTTGATACCAATGGATGGCTTTAACCTCCTTGATGTGTGCTTAAACAGCAATACAGCTGATGGTAAGAAATCTCAATATATATAGAATGTACTGGAAGCAACTTCTGATGCATGTGAGCAATGACCTGATGTGGAAAAAATGCCCTGTTGAACCTGCAACTTCCAAACAAGGTTAAACAAGTTACAGGCAAGGAGTTTGAGGGAATTCCTATCTGCAGCATACAAGGTTAAGAGGAATGAACAAGACAAAGAGCAGAATCACAGTTCTGGACATCAGAAAAACAGAATTTGAACTGTTCAGGGACCTGCTTGGAAGAATCCCAAAGGAAGTTGCCCTGGAGGTTAAAGGAGCCTGGGACAACTGTTTGAGAACAACTTCCAGGAAGGCCTTTGGCCAAAAGCACACCACAGCATCTCAGCCTTTTCTCTTGCTTCTTCTGGTATTGCCACAGAAGGGGTAAGGATAGAAGGGACCACAGTGGGTCATCTGGTCCAACCTCCCTGCTCAAGGTTCAGGCAGGGTCATCCTAGAGGACATTGCACAGGATTTCTTCCAGACAGTTCTTGAATATTTCCAATGCGGGAGACTCCACAGTCACTCTGGGAAGCCTAGTCCAGAGCACCGTCACCTGTACAGTAAGGAACTTCTTCCTCATGTTCTAGTGGAACTTCCTATGCATCAGTTTCTGCACATTGCCTCTTGTCCTATTGCTTGTCACCTCTCAGAAGAGCCTGGCTCCGTTCTCTGACACCCTCCCTTCAGATAGCTTCCTCAGTCCCTGGAAGGTGATGGAAACCATTTCTAGACACAAGAAGGATGAAAAGGTGACCAAGAGTAGTCGGCATGGACTCACAAAGTGAAAATCATGCTTAACTAATTTGATAGGCTTCTCCAACAAGTTGAATAGCTTGGTGGTTGAGGGGAGCACAGTTAACATTGTTTTTCTTGACTTAGGCTGGCTTTTGACACAGTCTCCCACAATATTCTATAAGAGAAATTAGAAGAAAAACTAACCAGGTTAAATAAGTGGGTACTGAAGTAGATTAAAATCTGGTCAAAAAGCTGGCCCAGAGGGTTGTGGACAAAGACTATCCGGATGCTGATCACCAGTCATGTGTCCCCTGGGGGGGTAAAATTGCTGGGTCAATACTGTTTAATAATGGTCTAGATAATTAGGTAGACTGCACTTGCATGAAGTTTGCAGAACAGACAAAACTGTGAGAAGTAGCTAATACACCAGATGGCTTTGGTGCCATACAGAAGGACATAGACTGGAGAAATGGGACAGCAAAAACCTCATGAAGTTCAACAGAGGGAAGCATGAAGTTCTGCATCTGACCCAGAGTAACCTTGGGCACCTGAGCATGTGGAAGAAGGTGATTCTTCCATCCCTACTTAGCACTGGTGATGCCACACCTGGAGTACCATATCCTCCTCTGGGCTACACAGCACGAGACAGACATGGACATACTGGAAAGAGTCCAAAAAGGGCCACTAAGGCAATTTAGGCATTGGGTCATGTGTCATGTGAGGGAAGTCTGAACAAGCTGGGACTGCTCAGCCTGGAGAAGAGAAGGTTGGGGATTTTATCAATGTGAATGAATACCTCATGAGGGGAGTAGAGAAGACAGAGCAAAGCTCTATTCAGTGATGCTGTTAGGAAAAAAGACAATGGAAACCATTTAAAACACGTTACATTCTATTGCACACAACAGCATAATTTTTGGCTGTGAGGTGGCTCAACCAGTGGGACAAGTTGTCCAGAGAAGTTTGGAATCTTAGGCCATGAAGCACTTCAAAATCTCCCTGGACACAGTCCTGGGAAAACTGCTTCAGTTGACACTGCTTAGGCAGAGGTGTTGGAGTGGAAGTGATGTGTGACAGCCTCAACAATTCTGTGAACAGCTGTAGACTAGGGAAACTGCCTAGAATCTGCCAGCTTAGACTGTAATTTTGTAGGAATGTGTTCTCCTGCTTGGACATAACAATTTTCTCAAAGTGAAAAGGAAAAGGGATAAAATCTACTCATGATAAGATCATTTGTGGTTAAATACTTGCCTGCTAATGCAAGGATAAGTTGGCCTGTATACAGCACAGTGTAACTCCTGACTTCCTCAAGGTTTGTCAAAATGTTCTGGGCAGCTCCATGGTACATTGCTACAAATTGCCATCATTTCAATCTTTTTATCCTTGCTGGTGATTATAAATTGTGTACAGCTAATTTAGGGGAGTCACTTTGCACGCACCCTGTTGCGCAGATCTGACCTTTCATCTCTCAGAGATGTTTTATTCTCATACAGCCTACAGCAGGCACTTGATTCCACAGTTCCCAGGTGACCAAAGAAATTTGTTGCTCACAGTTTGTCTGTAACAGCTGAGAGAGGTGAGAAGAAGGCAGTTTGTCTGTGGAACTTGTGAGTGTCATGTTACTGCATCCGGTGTTTAATGTACCTGCAAATGCACCAAGGGTGGTCAGGCAGGCAGATGAAGGTGGAATTCACCTGGGAAGTGCTTTCTGAATGTATTTAATGGCCACAGGGTGTCACTGCTGCTCCAGAGAGGATCGCCTGCGCAGTAACCAGGATTGGAAATTCAGCCGTGCTCATGTTGTCACCGTAAAAGAGAACAAGGAACAGGCAGTTCAGGGACTTCCGCACCTGCTGAAAGCAGATACTGCGGTGCATCGGTGTGCAAAGCATGGTCACCAGACAGTGATGAGGCCAGAAACAATTATTAGAAAAATATACAGTTTTTATAATATTTTTACCGTCAGATTAAAATAACATGCCTCTAAACAGCCAATAGAATAAATTATTTGAGCATCAGACCATTTCTTTCAGAACAAGCGTTTAGTCATAGCTTATTGCAAACTACTACCGTTTTATCTGTTATATTTCAGAAACTTTGTTACATCTTCTCCCTGCCTAAGCAGAATACGCTTCCTTTATTTAAGCAGTCTTTGTTCTTCTTTTACTAAACCTCCTTTGTTTTCTCACTCTTCATTTCTCCCTTTTTTATTTATTTAGCGTTGTAAAGCCATTACAGTGTGTGTATGCATTAGCATTACTTGCTTTACATTTTGATTGAAAAGCCGTTGAATATAGGAAAAGATACATGGCAAACACAACATGATAATCAAAAGCCCTTCAAGTCCCATTATTCCTATGGCAACTACATGTTTAACCTAAGGTCCAAAACTGAAACTGCCCAGCCAAGAAAACAAGCTGAAAGGATCCTATCCCTGGTTTTGCTGCAGCTCTCTACACAGGTCCTTCAATTCCTGGATGCTTTTGTGAATGGATTCAGGATGGTCACTCAGGTTCATACAGCACATTCCATTGAAGTCTTCACATCTGTGTCCCTGGGTTAACAGTAAAAAGTCTATTGCTGCTCTGTTTTGCAGTGTTGCATGATGTACTGAGTTGACATCTGTTATCAATCCTGTTAAAGCATTACCAGTAGCGTTACTCTCCTTTGCAAGCCAACAGCCTAGTTTATTAATGGCATTCAAACCATGTGCAGTACCAATAGAGGCAACTAAGGAACTAAAAAATCTTTTTGTAGGGTTCCAGAATTTGGCCTCAAAGTTACAGTTAGGGCCAAATGACTTAGCATCACTTTTATTTCGCCTATGATGATGATGAGTGTCAATTAGTTACAGTTTTGAGACTGGGATGAAACAGGTCAAA
>VZTZ01032119.1:2565-13979 GCA_013400955.1 Drymodes brunneopygia
CCTTCATCCTCTCACTCCCTTCATCCTCCTCTCACTCCCTTCATCCTCCTCTCACTGCCTTCATCCTCCTCTCATTCCCACCTTCATCCTCCTCTCTCCCACCTTCCTCCTCCTCTCGTTGCCTTCATCCTCCTCTCATTCCCTTCATCCTCCTCTCATTGCCTTCATCTTCTTCTCATTCCCTTCATCCTCCTCTCACTGCCACCTTCATCCTCCTCTCATTCCCTTTATCCTTTCATTGCCTTCATCTTCTCATTCCCTTCATCCTCTTCTCATTCCCTTCATCCTCCTCTCATTGCCTTCATCTTCTTCTCATTCCCTTCATTTTCCTCTCACTGCCACCTTCATCCTCCTCTCACTGCCACCTTCATCCTCCTCTCATTCCCTTTATCCTCTCATTGCCTTCATCTTCCTCTCATTCCCACCTTAATCCTCCTCTCATTCCCTTTATCCTCTCATTGCCTTCATCTTCTTCTCACTCCCTTCATTTTCCTCTCACTGCCACCTTCATCCTCTGACTCCCTTCTTCCTCCTCTCATTCCCACCTTCATCCTCCTCTCACTACCTTCATTCCTCTCATTCCCACCTCCCTTCCTGCCAGGCCGTCCGCCCTCCCTCGCCTTTCCGGCTCCCAAATCCCACCTGCCCTCTCCAAACCACGATTCCCTGCCCCAAACACCTCCTACGAGTGAATTTTTGCCCAGCCAGGACGGGGGAAGGCGGTGCAGGCAGCCCGGAGTGCTGAGCAGTTAATGAGCCACTATTTATGTCAGCGCAAATCCCCCCAGCCCATCCTCGGCTCGGCCAGAGTTGCGAAATCGCTGCTGCTGCTCCTGCCAGGCTTTTTTTTTACTTTTATTTTTTTTATTTTTTTTATTTTCTTCCTCAAGTTGCACAAATTTCTGTCAATCACACGCAACAAAGCCCAAAAGCGGCTCCGCAATTCCGGCCTGGAATGGGAGAGGCAGCAGCTGACAGCGGGCACGGGCTGGGTGAAAGCCGGGATGAAAGCCGGGATGAAAGCCGGGATCAGCTCGGCGCTGCCAAACCCCAGACAGACGAGCTCTGAAATTCCCTTTCCTGCCTCTTTTCTGAGGCTGGGATTTGTCCCCCCTCCCCCTTTCTTTCCCTGCTGTGATTTGCTAATTTTTCCAAAGGGAAACTTTCTCCTGGTGTGGCTCTGCCTCCCTTCGGAGAGCGGGGCAGGAACGGTCTTGACTGGGCTTGTTCCCTCACAGAGGTGTCTTGCCTAATCGAGGAAATGACCTGTGAGCACACAAATACTCCGTGTGCTCTTGTGCTCGGCGCTAAGGTGCCAAAAGCTGCCCCAAAAATTCCACTTTGGCCTTCCCACCCTTTTGCCATCACCTCACTCCCGTCCCTGCCTCTCTCCCCACTCCTTTTCCTGCCCCGGCAGCTCCAGGTGGAGCAGTGGGAAGCACAAAAAAAAAGGGCTGGAATGACTCTGACCTCCTCTCCCTCAGAAGAGCGGCATCCAAAATGACTCAATCGCCCTCCCTTCCTCCCTCAGTGGGCACCCAGCAAATCCTCAGCGCCGTGCAAAAGGTGTGGCAGTGCCGGCAGCTGAAGCAATTAGTCATTAGCATAAATAAGGGGGACTTTCCAAGGGCCGAGGCCATCCCTGGCAGGGCAGCGGCCGCACAAGGCTGGCATTCTCAGCCCTCCCGGCGCTGGGAGCTGGAAAATTACCGAGCAAAGCGTAAAATTCCACCAGCGGCTCCTTTTGCCCCCGCAGGGAGGTTCCCAACCGGGGCCGCACCGCGGAGCCACCCCCGGGGGGCTGCGAGCTCCGCTTTGCCCCCCTCGGGGAAAGATTTCCAAAGGTTTCTCTTTCCCGCTGGGAATTTTTGGGAGAGGAGCCGTCCCTGCTCTCTCAGCAGCCCCTTTTAGGCTCTGACAGGTGACAGGAGCCGTTCTGGCTGGGAATGGCAGTGACAGACACCGAGCGTGGCTGGGAGGGTTTAAGGTGGGGGCGTGGGGTGGAAGAGGCTGCCAAATTCTGTGCTGTCCCCTGGGAGAGGGATTTTTGGCAGGGACCTCCTGCCTCAATGTTTGCTCTCTTTTTATTTCAGTATTCCTGGGGTTTGGTGAAGGCTGGAGGAGTTTTAGACCCTCTAAAACCCCGTGGGATGGGGATTTGAGGAGGTTTCTCCATGCTGAGGCATCACCTCCTGAGATGAAACAAGGCAAACATCAGCCTCAAGCAGAAAATCTCAAACGAGGTGGCTGAGGCTGTTCGAGCCGTGGTGGTGAGGAGTTTTTTGCCAGCTTTTCTCTAGGAAGAGCTGCCAGGGAAGGAGGAAAACCAAAGGGGTGCATCCCAAAGGGTTGTTTTTTTTTTTTAAATTCCCTTCAGTCTCCTCATCCATGTTAAGAAAGTTGGTCCTGGAGTTACAGGAAGATATCTGGGGGTGATATTGAAGGCAGCAGGAGAGAGCAACCGTGGATATTTTGGGGATAAAAGAGGGGAATTTATCCCTCAAGTTCAATGCTGCCTGAAAAAGCTGCTCAGAGCTTCACACTCACAACGCCCCCCCAAAGAAACGAGCAGCATTTTCTGGGGTCCCCAAAAAGCGTCAAAAGCGGGACGATCAGCCAGCCCCGAGCTGTGAAAAACTCGGATTTCACAATCGCGGCGCGTGTGCTGCCCTAGCAGGTCGCTACAAAAATTTCTCCGGTGAAACATAAACCATCCCTCTCTCCTCCTCCCGGGCTGGCCCCGCTGCTGCTGCTGCTGCTGCCGGGAGCGTGATGGGCCTTTCTGGGCAAATCGCGGAGGTGCTGCTGACAGCCCGGCTCGGAAAAGCGAGTTTAGCCAATTAAAGATGCATTGTTCTTTGTCTCGCAGGTGTGAGTCAGCCCGGAGAGCTGCAGGTATTTGTTCAAGAGGGAGACTCCGTCCCACCCCCGTCCTCCTCTCCCCTCCCTCCCTCCCTGCCCGCTCCGGCGAGGGATGAATCAAGAATTCAGCCTTGACCTTGCCCGGCTGTGGCTGCCGGGGAGGAGTCGCAGACTCGGTGTCGCTGCCTGTCCTGCGCTATCTCGGAGCTTGTCCCGAAGCCCCGACGGACAGCGGGGATTCAGGGACACAGCACACAGGGATGGTGGCAGGGAGCTGATGTCACCTGTCCTGGGAGGTGACACCCGCACCCCTCTGTGGCCTCCTCTGGCTGCTGGGAGGGGACGTGGCCCGCGGTGAGCAGCGCAGGGACAAGGGGTGGCACCTCCTGGGGGAGTCACAGCTCCCTGATTGTCCCTGTAAATCCACAGGGAGGAATCCAATCTCTCCCATCTGGAGGGGAATCACTTGTGGGAGCCTCCCCGGTGCCAACCCTGCCAGGTGACAACTCCTGTCCCCTCTGTGCCCTGCCCAGCCTTCAGCTGCTGCAGGTGCCACACTCTGCCCTCCTCTTTGCCCCTCCAGCCCCGGGAACGCCTCCCGGCTGGTGAATTCCCTGATTCCCGAGGAATCCCTGCGCTCCTGGTTTCAGGCGGAGCACGGGCAGGGCAAGGCTCGGGTTCAGCGCAGCACCCGGGGCACGGAGCTGAGTCAGAGCACGCCGGAATCACCCGCTGTCACCCCGGCAGTCAGAGTTCACCCGCAACAGCAGCTCGGGGGAGATTTATCAGCTTTCTGCTGCTCGATTCCCCACCCCGAGCTCTCCCCGCAGTGCCGGGCTCAGGTAAAGGAGGCTGGGCAGGGAAATCGTGCCCTGGAAAGGCAGCCACTCCTCTCATTAATTGTGTACAGGGTGTAATCACGCTGTCTCCTGCTGCCCCGGCTCCCCAGGGAGGATCCAGCCCACCCCCGAGCTCCACACTCGAGGTGTGCGTGCCCCGACCTCGGAGCTCCCTGTCTAGACTGCAGACTTTGCTGCCAGCAGGGCAGAGCAGAGCAGACACTTGTGGGGTTCAAGTTGTTTCACCCTAAGGGAGACATCCCGGCCGAGCCAGGAGCGTGAATCACAGCCCAGGAACAGCTGTTTTTCTCCTCGATGGCAGAGAGAGATTCCCGATGGCTGTGTCAGACACAGACACAGCGTGTGCACACGGCTGGGGCTCAGGGAAACGGAGCCCAGCCCGGTTACACCTCCCGAGTTTCTCTTTCACGGGGTGAAGCAAGACGAAAGGAAATGGAGAGATATTCCCTGAGCCAGCACCTGGAAGTCGCACTGAGTCACTGTTTGCAGACATACCATTAAATCATGGAATCATGGAATATCCTGAGCTGGAATAAACCCACAGGGATCATCAATCCAAGCCCTGTCCCTGCCCAGACCCCCCAACAATCCCAGCCTGGGCATCCCTGGCAGCTCCTGGAGCTCTGGCAGCCTCGGGGCCGTGCCCATTCCCTGGGGAGCCTGGGCAGTGCCCAGCACCCTCTGGGGGAAGAACCTTGCCCTAAAATCCACCCTAAATCCCTCCTGGCCCAGCTCCAGCAGCTCCCTGGCTGCTGTCCCTGTCCCAGAGCAGAGATCAGAGCTGTCCCAGGGGAGCTCTGACCTCAGTCTCTTTTTCTCCAGCTGGACAATCCAAGTTCCCTCAACCTTTCCTTGTGTGGCTCCTTCCTCATCCTTGTGTCCCTTCTTTGGCCACTCTAAGAGCTTTAAATCTTTCTTATATTGTGGTGCCAAAGCTGCACCTTTCTCTTGGACAAAGCCTCCACACCCATGGGCTGAACCTGACCCTGCTGCTGCTGTAAGGGGGTTCTGATCCCCTAAAGCCCAGCCCAGACCTTCAAACTCATCCCATCCCACCCCTACCATGGCAGGGACACCTCCCACTGTCCCAGGCTGCTCCAAGCCCCAGTGTCCAACCTGGACATCCTTGGGCACTGCCAGGGATCCAGGGGCAGCCACAGCAAAACATTTCCAGCTCTGTTTCTACATTTCAGGACAAACATGAGGCTGAAAGCTCCTTGATTGGGTTATTCCCACTGGAAAATCAACGCCTCAAAGAAAAGGAGAATGGAATGAAGGAGTTTCTGCACTTCACTGGGTGACAAATGGGTGAACACGACGTGAACACAGGTTGCTCCTGGTGATGTGAACTAATTACTCCAAATCCAAGTCCTTCAGCCCAAAGATAAACAAAAAGTGCTCAAAAGTCTCTTCTTTCCCACTTTCACCGCTCCCTCCTCTTTCCCAGCATGAAAGCAGTGGAAGAAAAACTCGTTCTCTGGAGCTTACAGTCATCTCATCCCCCACCAAACACTGACCTTGATGTGAACCAATTAGGATGGCAATAGATTATTAATACGAGCGGGTAAGGTGAGGCTTTGTCAGTACAAAAGAGGCCTTTGAAGATGACAGCCATTCCCACTTTCATGATGCCATCCCAAGTGCTCAGAAGAAAGCCTGGAAACTAATAAAGGAGAATTCATCCAGGGCCACCGAGTCAGCCCCTGAACCCTCAACGAAAAACCTGCTCGGATTCTTTTAAACCCCCGTCACAGATCAGGATTAAAAACAATTTCTGGTAATGAGCGGATCTGTGATGATCTAAAGACACCTAAAGGCTCATTTGAGCGAGGAAGTGAAGTGACATATCAAATGCAACCTTCAGACTTGAACAGCCGAGGTCACCTTGAGAGAGATGCTGCAGAGTGAAACCTCTCTCCCGAGTGCAGCTTTGATTTGCAGGGGGAGCTGAGGTCCTCTCCACGTGTTTGTGCAGGCAGCTGGACACAGAACCATGCACGGGTTGTGTTTGAAAAGGGGAACTGAGGGGCTGCTGCTCGTCGTGCTCCTAAACTAAAGCAGACTTGTTGAAAGCTCTCCTGAGGGATCTGCTCCCCGAAACTCTCAGGATGGTTTGAGGAGATCTGCAGGAGCTGGATGGAAAATGAGGCAAGGCCAGAGGTTTGTGCTGAAAGGCCCAGCTCGGTGCCTTGTCAGGGGCAGCCAGGCCAGAAATCCATTTAAAAGAAGAAGAAATGCTTTGCTTCCTCTCCGCAATCCCTGGGCACTCGAGTGCAGCTGAGGAATGCAGGAACCTGCTCCACCCGACCCGTGGGCACAGGAGGTGACAGCAGGACCTGTCCCCTGAGCCACCCTGGGGGCCAGAGGGGCTGCAGGGGCACAGCCAAGGGGAGAAGGGTTGGGGGAAGGCAAAGATTCGTCTCCATGTTCAAGCTTTTGACAGAGGAATGGGGGAAGGGTTTAAAACACGCACAGGGTCCAGCTCAGCTGGAACATCTGCTCTGCTGGACACATGGAAATGTCCTTCTGCTGGATTTCATGGAATCATGGAATGTCCTGAGTGGGAATAAACCCACCAGGATCATCAATCCAAGCCCTGTCCCTGCCCAGAGCCCCCAACAATCCCAGCCTGGGCATCCCTGGCAGCTCCTGGAGCTCTGGCAGCCTCGGGGCCGTGCCCATTCCCTGGGGAGCCTGGGCAGTGCCCAGCACCCTCTGGGGGAAGAACCTTGCCCTAAAATCCACCCTAAATCCCTCCTGGCCCAGCTCCAGCTGCTCCCTGGGTGCTGTCCCTGCTCAGAACAAGCTGGGTCTAAATCTAAAGGGGAAGGCAGCAGGAGCTTTGAGGGACAAAGTGCTTCTCTCTGGTGCTTCTGAAGGTGACAACAAGAAGCAAATCAAATCAACCCACAGAGAACCCCTTCAGCGTCCTTCTAAGGCAAGGTGCCAAAAATGACAGCCCAGAAGAAGCAGGCAGAGGGCTGGGAATGCTCAGGGATCAGCCAGCAATGCCCTGGACACAGATTCTGCATCAGGGTGCTCAGGGCAGGAGCTGCCCCAAAAAGGGGATTCACCTGTGCTCCCTGTCAGTGATGCTGGGAGAGACCTGGGGGGAACCTGCTGATGTTCCTGGCACTGGACACATCCCTGCCCCTTCTCTGGAGCTTTTCCTGTGGGGAACTTGGGAAAATCACACAGAATCCCCAAATCCCTGAGGCTGGCAAAGCCCTCCCAGCCCATGCAGTCCCAGCTGTGCCCCATGCCCACCTTGTCCCCAGCCCAGAGCACTCAGTGCCACCTCCAGGTGCCACCTGCAGGGATGGGCACTCAAAGCTCCCTGGGCAGCCCCTGCCAAGGCCTGAGCACCCTTTCCATGGGCAAATTGCTCCTGCTGTCCAAGCTGAGCCTCCCCTGGCCCAGCCTGAGGCCGTTCCCTCTCCTCCTGTCCCTGTTCCCTGCCAGCACAGCCCGACCCCCCCTGAGCCCCCTCCTGTCAGGGACTTGTGCAGAGCCACAAGGTCCCCCCTGAGCCTCCTTTGCTCCAGCCTCAGCCCCTTTCCCAGCTCCCTCAGCCTCTCCTGGGCCTCCAGCCCCTTCCCAGCTCCGTTCCCTGCCCTGGACACGCTCCAGCCCCTCCAGGGCTCTCCTGCAGGAGCCACAACTGGACACAGCCCTCGAGGGACAATCCCTGCCCTGCTTCCCTAAATTTTGTGTCCCTGCATCCCTCTCCCGATTCCTGGTTTGTGTGCAGGGAGGTGTGAGCAGCAAGGGTGGAGTGAGGAATAACAGCGTGGAAGGAAAGTTGTAATCCTGCAGAGAGAAGAAGTGTCAACACATGTCAAATGTTGCAAAATGTCCTGGTGTGGAAGGAATAAAGTAATTCCCAGCATTAACCAACAACAAAGTGCTGTTGTTCTGCCAGGCTGAGGAGGATTTCTTTCATGGAATGGGAAATACTGGATGTTTTACACAAATGGGAGTTTCACTTTCTGTATTAAACACCTTCAAAATTGACCTTTAGATAGCAAAAATTGACCTTTAGTCTCCAAAACCTGACCTTTAGCTACCAAAAACTTCTGGATTTGAAAAAAGTCCAGCTGGCTAAAATNCAGAACAAGCTGGGTCTAAATCTAAAGGGGAAGGCAGCAGGGGCTTTGAGGGACAAAGTGCTTCTCTCTGGTGTTTCTGAAGGTGACAACAAGAAGCAAATCAAATCAACCCACAGAGAACCCCTTCAGCGTCCTTCTAAGGCAAGGTGCCAAAAATGACAGCCCAGAAGAAGCAGGCAGAGGGCTGGGAATGCTCAGGGATCAGCCAGCAATGCCCTGGACACAGATTCTGCATCAGGGTGCTCAGGGCAGGAGCTGCCCCAAAAAGGGGATTCACCTGTGCTCCCTGTCAGTGATGCTGGGAGAGACCTGGGGGGAACCTGCTGATGTTCCTGGCACTGGACACATCCCTGCCCCTTCTCTGGAGCTTTTCCTGTGGGGAACTTGGGAAAATCAGACAGAATCCCCAAATCCCTGAGGCTGGCAAAGCCCTCCCAGCCCATGCAGTCCCAGCTGTGCCCCATGCCCACCTTGTCCCCAGCCCAGAGCACTCAGTGCCACCTCCAGCCGCCACCTGCAGGGATGNAGTGTCAACACATGTCAAATGTTGCAAAATGTCCTGGTGTGGAAGGAATAAAGTAATTCCCAGCATTAACCAACAACAAAGTGCTGTTGTTCTGCCAGGCTGAGGAGGATTTCTTTCATGGAATGGGAAATACTGGATGTTTTACACAAATGGGAGTTTCACTTTCTGTATTAAACACCTTCAAAATTGACCTTTAGATAGCAAAAATTGACCTTTAGTCTCCAAAACCTGACCTTTAGCTACCAAAAACTTCTGGATTTGAAAAAAGTCCAGCTGGCTAAAATCTCTTTTCAAACACAACCCCGTGAGCAGCCTGCCTGCTCTGAAATACCCTGAGAAATTCTTGTTCTCTCTTAGCAATTCTGAGCCTCTGAAACATCAAAAAGTTTTCAGAAACTCAGCTGAGCACGTCGGAGCTGCCCCCGATGTGCTGAGCAGAGCAGTTTTGGGCAGCTGTGGCAAGGAGAGTCCCAAGTCATTGCTGGGAGTAAAAGGAACTTTTTCCCGTTTCAGAAGCCATCTCAAAGCTAAACACAATCTTGATAAGTAAGCAAATATTATTTAAATGAGGGCAAGAGCAAACATTTTTCTGTTTAATGTAAAAATCCAGCGCGATGGCAAAAAAAGCAAGGTTACTGTGGATTATATTGGCGACTTGGTCAGGGGGAAAAGCTTCAAAAATTGAATTATTATTATTGAATTTACATATTTTTTACATCCATTAAAAAAAAACCCAGCAACATTTGGAAACAATTAGCTTGAGTTCATCCAGATTTATCTATTTGCAGTTGTTGATATTTTGAGGCCGCCAGAGAAGGAAAACAACACCAAAAAAAAAAAAACCCCAAAAAAACAAACCCTTGGTTTATTTATGCACCTCTTTCATCTGCTCAAATTAAGACTCTGCATTACTCATTTTTTCCCCCATCGTGATCCCAAAGTGATTTGGGAGCTGCCAGGGGGAATTAAATAGGAAAGGGTTCATCCCCCTGTCCTCCAGCAGCTTCTCCCCATCCTCTGAGCCAGCCTAAACTTCCAGATAAGCACGAGACACCGGGAGGCAAAGCCAAACAATTACCCGGGCAGAAGTTGGCAGGATTGTGGCCCCGAGGCAGAAATGCTGCTGCTGGAGGCTGGAGGAGCCCAGCAGAGCTGGAGAGTGGCCACAGCTGGACTGGGAGCAGCCTTTGGAGGTTTGGAGATAGCATCGAGCTCCTGTCTGCGTTCCTCACCTCGGGGCCTCTCCCTCAATGCTCAAACAAAGCCCTGCAAGCAGCGGCAGCAGCAGCTTTGCCATCCGTGCCTCTGCTCTCTCCTCTCGCACAGTTAATCCTGCATTTTCCACCCCAGAGCAAAATAAAGTTGTGTTTTGGTCTCATTCCGAGCCTTTTCCGACTCCACGGTAGAGGTGCCTCACTCTGGTTTTTCCCTCGCTGCTTTCCTGCTCTGGAAGATGTTTTTGGGGCAAAGAGTGGAGGTTGCAGCAAGGATGAAACAGGCAGAGAAT
Organism: Drymodes brunneopygia; assembly: GCA_013400955.1. Taxonomy (NCBI): domain Eukaryota; kingdom Metazoa; phylum Chordata; class Aves; order Passeriformes; family Petroicidae; genus Drymodes; species Drymodes brunneopygia. The sequence continues at coordinate 12,430 of VZTZ01032119.1, forward strand.
CCCAGGATCGCTGAGGTTGGGAAAGAGCTCCAAAATCATCCAGGCCCAGCTGTGCCCCGTGCCCACCTTGTCACCCTGAGTGCCACCTCCAGGTGCCACCTTGCAGGGATGGGCACTGCAAAGCTCCCTGGGCAGCCCCTGCCAAGGCCTGAGCACCCTTTCCATGGGCAAATTGCTCCTGCTGTCCAAGCTGAGCCTCCCCTGGCCCAGCCTGAGGCCGTTCCCTCTCCTCCTGTCCCTGTTCCCTGCCAGCACAGCCCGACCCCCCCTGAGCCCCCTCCTGTCAGGGACTTGTGCAGAGCCACAAGGTCCCCCCTGAGCCTCCTTTGCTCCAGCCTCAGCCCCTTTCCCAGCTCCCTCAGCCTCTCCTGGGCCTCCAGCCCCTTCCCCAGCCTCCCTACAGGAACAGATTCAATGGAAAAACCTGCCCAGGACAGCTCTGCACCCTCTGCCACCAACTCAGCAGCAGGAACGACACAACAGAGAGGGCAGGAAAAGGTTCTTGAACATTCCAGCTTCCACAGGATGCACCTCTAGGACATCTGTGCTGCACAACTGGAGGGGGAAGAGTGGCTGAAGGGAGGGCAAAGATGAAGAACAACCAAGGCAAACACCTGATATTGAATCTCAACCTACTCTCCCACTGAAGCCGCTCCCCTTTTCCCTGTCACCCCATTCCTTGTTGACAATCTCTCTCCATCTCTCCCTTCAGCTCTGGAAATCCATTTTCCCACCAAGAGCAGCGGGCCCTGCTCCACCCCAGGGTGCCCTGTGAGGAGCCAGCTCTCCCTCACTCCTCCCTTTAGCTTTTTTTTCCCCTTCCTTCCAAGGCGAACCAGGAGTTTGGTGGGGATGGGTGCAACAAGGCCCCCATTGTCTCAGCCAGGTGTGAGATGGGGGCTGAGTGGGTGCCAAGAGCCCCGGTATCAGCGCCAAACACACTCCCAGCCTGCCCTAATCCCGCTGCAGCCAGCCAGAGACTCGACAATTTAAGGCTTAAGACACACACAAACACACACACAGAGAGCATAAATCAGAGGAGGATGTACCAGCCAAGCGGCAGCTCCTTGGGCAGATGCCTGCAGACCGTCTGTGCTCATCAGAGCTGGCCTCTCTGCCTTATTGGAAACATTTATGGGGTTTTTTTTTCTCTCTCTCTCTCTAAAGATGAGAGGCTGGGTGGAGCAGCCAGCTCAGACACATTTCCATTTGCCCTATCTTGCCCCGACAGCCCTCCTGTGCTTGCTTTCTGCAGGCAGCTCGACTCGGAAAGGCTCTTTATTCCCGGTGCAGGAGGGGAAGGAATTACATCTTGGGGAAATGTTTAATGTACAAATACAAAAATCACATGGACGTGCCCTCGGTAGGCACCACCCTCCTGAAACAAAACCCTGCCCTGCCATGGGAGCTGGGGAGCCTCTGAACATGATCAAACAAGCACAGGGATTAGCACAGCTGTTTGTCTTTCTTTCTTTCCTTTCTTTCTTTTTCTTTCTTTCTTTCTTTCTTTCTTTCTTTCTTTCTTTCTTTCTTTCTTTCTTTCTTTCTTT